>JAGYYN010042346.1:0-14492 GCA_021441665.1 Euplotes cf. woodruffi 2 WChen-2021 | reverse complement strand
ACCAACTTGTAAATGAAGAAAGCTATTGAGACAATGGTGAAGCCTTAGAAGATAACGAAGAGTCTTCAAACATTCTAAATCTAGTCAAAGTAAACATGTTACCTGACCATATAGATTGTCAGTGACCAGAACCAATCAAGTTTTCAGTTACCTTCGAATCTCAGAAATTCATCATTTCGGTCGAATTCACCAAACAACTCAGTCCTGTTTCCTGCTGCGTCGCCTGGTGTAATTTTAAGTTCGCACCAGTCGCGGTTGGCTTCTTATTTCCAGTCGTTGCGCCAGCAGCCGCCTCTGCAGACTCCATTGATCAACCGGTCGTCGAACAGTGAGGACATATCATCTTCTTCTGGTGAAGAAGAGAACTCACTGATGAACATTTCAGCAATGAGGCCTGGGGCGCACTGGCGGTAGTCGTTTGATTTCAATTATCTTGAATAATAAATAATTTAAATGCAGACAGAAAATATGCAGCTCAGAGCAGACAAGGAGCAGGCAGGCCAAAGAATAGGCATCAGAGACAGGAGTTCACAATGGACTACTGGTACAGCCACATCTTTAATTTTGCAGTTTATTAATGTAATTTAATTACTGCAGATTTACTAAAACATCTGTTATAATTATATTACATCTGAATCAAAAGAAAAGACGACTATCTGCAAGTCAATAAATTCTTATTGCTGTTATTTTAATAATTCACAACTTAGCCTATTTTTATAACGACGCGGAGATTTGTATTTCTGCAGTAATTTGGAAATTAATGAATGTAGGACCGCTGAAAAGGGGTGGATCAACTCCCTGAAGTATACTTAATAAGGAAGTGCTGCATAAGAATCATGATGATAATCTGGCTATTGTAAGCAAAGTGAAGGACTGACTGCGATATGGAGAAGTCAGCAGTTTTATTTGGTCATATTTTACTTAAAACAATATCATCGAGATTGTTATATGGACGATAATTGGAGAAATCAAATCTTAATGCATATATAGGTGTATTTAATTTACTTTATTCTTGATTATTACAAGCTTGATATTATTAAAAACTAATTAGTTTAGATAGTGAAACAGTTTTAGTGCATTTATAATTAGAGAAATAAAACTGTTTTTGATTTTAGCACGAAAAATAAATCAAAAGCTATAAATATATTAAAGATTTAAAATTAGATAAGCTTGTATATTTCTCATCTCTCGATATAGATGTATTAAGATAAATTATGAGAGATTTCTGATATAATTATAAATAAAATATTTAATTTGATTGCTTTAGATCTCTGCAATAAAATAATTCGCTAATAAGCAATCTCGGAAAGCAGCCTCAAGAAGTACAGGATATAGGAATAAAGTTTCCTTTTAATCCAAGTCTAGTCCAAATGCCAAGATTCAATGTTAAAACTGCACGTAATGAATACGATTTCCGAAATACTGTTTTCAAACGGAGAAACATTAGAGGAAAAGAAGCAAGGGCCGCTATAATTAAAGCAAAAAGGCTTGCATCAATGAATGAATCTCCAAATAAAGACAAAACTTGAGGAACAACGAAGTCTGCATTAAAAGATGTAGTAATTGAAGACATGTTTAGGGTCAACCTAGGGTCATGAGCAGTTCAAAGAAAATAAGCCATCAACAGTCCATTCTAACAAAGAAATACTAGCTTCTATAAAAGGGCTTCACCATATCGACCAGAGCAACCACAGCACAAAGCAGGTATGGCGTCGTGTAAATTTTGTTAGAATAAATGGACTGAAAATATATCTCCGCTAAAAGAAGTGCAAAGCGCATGTGTCGGGCCACTAATCAAACTAGACAAAAAGGCATTCATGTACAAAAGCAGCCCAGAGTATGGAATTTTCCACACAAAGCAATCTACAGATACTTCACAGAGCAAAGATGAGCTTAAAGCAGAGAACACATTGAAGTTTAATCACATCGGGGATTCGAACAGGCACGAGCTCCCAATTATTAGCTTAATTCTCTATAGAAACGACACAACGAGATCAGTATATGGAGTTCATCAGCAAAACGCATGAAATAAGGTGACCGAGCGGAAGTTCAGGATCAAAGACCTGCACATCTACAACTTCAGTTCGAAGCCCCAAGATACAAAGGTCAACAACTTCTATACTAAGCCTATGAGTGGAAGGAAAAAGCGAGCTTCGAAGGAGCTAAAAGAGCTGGTACTGAGTTTGCTTGACTTTATAGGACAACTGTTCCATCAGCAACATCGATAACTCCGCACATACAATCGATTTATCGGATACTTGACTTAAAGAATCTAATCTGCGACATCAAAAGGGGACTTCAAAGCGAGTGATCAGTGAGTGAATGGAGTACTTCAGCAAGTTGATCTAAAGCAACACCTGGACTGAATAATGCTGCTTAATACTCGCCAATTATTTATATGTGAATATTGACAATTATATAATATTTAGTTCAATGGCAACGTGTAAGTAACATAAAAGCAGCCGATGCGACATTCAGATAGTTAAACCAAATTAACAGTTACAGTATTATTACAAACTATTTATAAAATCAGTTTTTATTATAAATAAAAAGCACCAAAATGTTTCTTATTTTACAGTAAAATGTAATTATAAAATATACAATTTGGTATGTCGATAGTCTAAATTTTCCGATTCGAAATATTACTATTCTCTCTTCATTCTCTGCTTTGAGCAGTTTTCATTATAACATCTGACTATTTGTGGTGCATAGCTATTACTCCTAAAGTGTTTGCTTCGACGCAACAGTCAGACTTCAGAAAGTCAAGCTGCAGTCCGAGCAGCTTGAAGCTCAAGATTTACTTTGAAAATAAAATTAAGCCGTACGGTATGTTTTTAATTGTTTAGAAGAAACATTTATGCAGAAAAGACCAAAAGAGTGCATTCTAAAGATATAGAAGCTAATGAGGCCAGGTGGGTTGCAGTATTCGAAATAAGGCTGTTTATAGTAAGGAGAATGACATCGAACCACTCATATAAAACTTGAAGGTCAAGATTTTAGTTTTGGGTCTCCGGGTTTTTAAATTATGAAAAACGATTTAAATTTGTTGAATTTTTGTGATTTTAATGAATCTATTCTTAAGGTTTCTGAGAAGCTTGAGTGATGTTGTTTATATAGACAATAGTAGCTATCTGGACTATCCAACGAGTATTAAGGAATCGCTTATTAAGCAGATGCAGGTTTATTCGCCAAATTTTTTAAAGACAAATAAAAATGCTAAGTTGAAGAACTGTATTAAAACAAGCATGAATTTTAATAAACTAAGAATAAGCACTATAAAAGAACAATCTACTTCTCCTAAAACAAGCTTATTAAGCTCATCTACAGGAAAGAACTGCTTACTGACTAAAAACTACATAAAAAATCGAAAGGAAAGAGCAAATGGTCTCTCTAATGATTATAAAAATGTGTTTTCTTCTGCGAACTCAAAAACAATTGAAACTTTTGAGGAGTCAAACTCAATTTATTCAAAGAGGAACTCTGTTATAATTGAAGACAACAACATTTCAAATCTCATGCTGCCAAATGTAAATGAAAAGCTATAGAAGATCAAAAGAAAAGTGGAGTGGTAGAATTACTTAAATTCCATCCAAAAGTATGCAAAAATAAAAATGGCCATTTTTCAAACAGCAGCCACAATAAAGTTGTTGGTCAAAATCAATTGTCGACTATCGAGTGAACAGAAGTAATTGCAAATATCTTATCGGTAAGTTGGGTTAATAACTTAGCATTTACCATTTTACCTTCACATAGCAGCACGAATGAGAAGATCCCAAGTAAAGCCAAGCAGCTCAAGATATCCAGTTCGATAGCAACTGACGCGCATGAAAGTCACCATTTGAGTACAAAAGACAGCAGCCTTACAAGACCTATTTTTGAAAGCATAAATCATCGTTTTAGCTCAGTGCGCAGCAGGTATCTCTGTCCAGCTGATATTTAGAAAATGAGGAGTCAAACTGAAACCTCAAAAAGCCATTCCGACGATTGTTCAGTATAACAAAATACTGAATTTCAGTATTGAAAAAGAGCTAAAAAGCATCGCAGAGCAGTCAGACAACAATGAAAAAAGCAAACGGTAAGGCTGGTATTCGCTCTGACCACAGCTGAGGTTATTGCAGCTTAAAATCTTCATAATGTTTAATCTGTTTGGAACATAGGTTCGAACACAAGGAGTCTAAGAACAAGCCAAAGGTGCGGTTGAACAGCAAGTTCAATAAAAAGATCAGAAAGATGCTAAAGGTGTCATTTGAACTTCCTCAGCTGTAATTCAAAGCCACAGCAATATTTAAATATCAGCTATTCAAAATTACTGTGATTATCAACTTGTCTAAAGTTAAAATATTGGAACAGACAGTTTATAATAATTTAATAGTCACAAATATGCATCGACTCAATCCGAAATTAGATCAGCACTTGCAGGCTTCAAGAGTTGGAATTGACTCCAAGGACATTGATAAATACAGAAGCTTAAGAAGACGTATTTAAACTAAGATTAATAAAATGCTTTAGGTAAATAGAAATAAATTTAAAATAAATAAGACCAACTGTATTTCGACGAAACCGATAAAGGCACGCATGCAGTCGACAAGGAAATGATGAGACAGCAAACGGAAAAAGCAACCCAAAGCTACTCAAAAATGCAATTCGCTGAATGGGTTGCAGAAGCATATGAGTTCTGCATCGACCGATGCATGCGCGACGATAAGATTTTTGAAGGAGGAGCAAAGGCGATTGAAAAGAAATGCAGTAAAAATTGATTTAGAAAGCTTTCAAATGGGCTTATGATGTATGATAGAATTTATAAATTAAGCCAAGACGAAGAGGGTGAACAGCGAACGATATCAAAAGATAACTTCTTTGATAATCCTGATGTTGTGGGTTCAACTAAATACGAGAGCCCGTTGATCAAGCAGTACCTCACAAAGCACTCTTAATTGTTTGCACCGTCATAGAGCTTTAAATAGTTTCACTTCTCTATTTTTGACTGAAATTCAGATGCATAAAATTCAATAATGAATCGCGAAATTATTATGTATTGGCTGAGGATTTAAATTTTTTTTTTCTTATTTTTTATTCTAAATTGAATTTTTTTAATGTAACAGATATATATTTTAACCAATTTATTAAAAAATACTGAGTAATTAAAATAATAGGGTTACATTAAAGAATTTGGTTGATTAACTATTTTATAAAATCAAAAAAAAAGAGGATACATGTTGGATTTATTTTTCAGTATCAACAAAACTTATTCAATCATTTTGTTAACAAGGAAATACATACTGATTAAATAATTAGATAATATAAAGTGCACAAGATATTTAGTATATAAAAATAACATTACCAAATTCATCTTGGCCCACCACTTACTGTCAAAGATGATCAAGAAACTCTCGCAAAGCACGACCACTGTTTTCAAAACACTTGAAGGTTTATAGCTCTTTGCTGAAGGGGTATTAGGGAGGGAGTTTAATCAGAATCTAACATAAATTCTACCTCTCTAACTCAAAATTCACTTATTCTAGATCCTTTTATTCATAAATATTTTTACTTTGAATAAATGAATTTTAAGCTAGGGAGGGGAGAATTTAAGTTAGATTCTGACCAGACTCGAGTCCCTAAAACCCCTTCAGCAAAGCACGAAAAAACTTCATATGGTATAAAAGTAGCACTAGCTTCTCGTTCATCTTTGACAGTAAACCACTTTTTTATTTAACATTAAAAACAATTAATTCCTGATTAGTACTATCACATAAACAGTCTTCCCTGTTTAAATAAACCGATGCAAGAGAGTGCATCTGAACGACTTCATTAACCATATTTCTTGTCTGTCTTCAGCCTCACGCCAAAGTCTAGTTTTAGTCTCTGAAAGTCGATAATAAATTGCAACTGCATTTTTACACAAAAAAACCACTTTTAATCGCCAATCAAATCTGATACTGATATGATAAAACTCACGAGTAGTATAAACATGCTCTATTTAAACTGCATTTATATAGAACGAAGCCTTAAGTTCAATCGATTCTTTTGAATTGTAATCGCAATTTATAATATTGAAGCCATGACAGAGAACTGAAGTTTTATATAATAAATATATAAGCTTCGTCTAGCAGCAAGATTGGGTCACTACCTTTTTATCAGGCATCAGCTTGCTTCTGCGAACTGGCCCTGTCTTCTTTATCATTCCATTTTCGCTGTCTTTGTCTTTCTTTTGGATCAGATCCTTTGTGAGCTTGTAAAAAGCTTCGTCGACGTTAGCTCCTGATTTAGCGCTAACTTCCATGATCTCGAGACTATATTCTTTTGACATTTTGATGATATCTGCTTGGGTGACTTGCTTCAAGTCGTCATCAATATCTGATTTATTAATCAGCAGGATTTTCTTGGTTTCTTCACCGGTGCATTTGTTTACTTCCTCCAGCCAGGTTGGGATATTATCAAAACTCTGCTTGTTGCTACAGTCGGCTGTCAATACAATAGCGTCGCTTCCTCTATAATACGCATTGGTGATGGTTCTGTATCTTTCCTGTCCAGCAGTATCCCAGATTTGCAACTTTACATTTTTCTTGTTGATTTCAGTGGTTTTAAATCTGAAGTCAACTCCGATTGTTGTGATATAGTTTTCAGTGAAACAGTCGTCTGCGAATCGAATTAGCAAGCAACTTTTGCCGACATTTGAGTCGCCGATGATAACCATCTTGAACAAGTAGTCATAGTCCCGTTTCATATTCGTTAATTTAAATATAAATATAGTGTGGACAAACTTATATTCAGCTGCAGTAATCAGAAGTCTTTAAAGTACATTTTTATTCTAAATTTAGTTATCTCTTCAGCTATAGCATTTTTTACTTTCTCAGTATATTTTAATCTCAATTTAATTTAGTTCAAATTACTAAATACCACATAAATCGTTTGTATTTCAAATCCGTTAAACAATAATGCTCTCAAATTGAACAATTAGAAGGATACCGACTTCACGTAGTTCTTAATGGCCTGTAAAACAGAGCTGGATGAAGGAACTGCTGGCACTGATTGACTGGGGACCGACGGAGCCAATGAAGACAGCTAAACCAATTAACTGTATTACTTACATATATTGATCAGTGCTCTGCTACTTGCTCACTAAACGATTGGTATGTCAATGTCGAAGACGCAACTGCTGATTGCGAATCAGATGAATACAATGCTATCTTCGAGCTCAGCCAGTCTTTGTACATCTTATTTACTTCCTTTAAAGGCTGAGTGAGGATTGTTGTAAAGGCAGTCTCACCACTGGTCTTTTTCTTTTTCTTCTGTGTTAACGAACTTGTATACTGACTCAGGTTTATCAAAGAAACAGAGAATATTGGAAGCACGTAATTCGACAGGAAGTTAATTAGCTTCGATCCTTCATTTGTATAAGTAAAGCAACTTTTTGAGATTCTATTAATTGCATTAAGATCTTGATAGTCCATCTTTACTTCCTCTAAAGCTTCTACTTTCCATACAGTTTCATTACTAAACGCAGTAGTAATTGTTGAAACTTGTTGTTTAATGAATTCTTCATTTGCTTGGATGCTTTCATTAAGCTTTGCCTGGTCAGATTTTAGATCTTTAAATGATATAAGCTTTGCTCATAGTAAGTTAACAGAGTGCCAAGCCTTAAACATTTCAAATGACTGATTGATAATCACAATATCTTGCTTATAATCATTCTGGTCTTTTACTTCTTCCAATACTTTGCTGAATATCTCGATTTTAGTTGAAATGCTTTCGGTGATCTTTTGGATCTCCTCAAACAGCTCTGGCTTTCTCAAGCTCAACTTGGCAGTCGTCAAGCAGACTCCTTTGTAAATTTGGAACATTAAAGGATGCTCAAACATAAGCAAAGAATTTGCTAATCCTGGCTTGTAATTGCATTTGTCAGTGAACTTAATTCATCCAAAAATTGGGTCACTTTGGTCTTTAGTGTAGTAGCTTCAGTTCATCCATTTGGCTGAGACCTCAGTATACTTTGGAATAGTTGAATACTTAGAAACCCACACTCCTAGATCTTGAGTTCTGGTAAACTGCTTTGCCATTGATTCTTCAAATATATCGTTGTATTTATCGTCTAGGAACTCGTAAGGCTTTGACGCAAGTCCGCTCATAAATTCATCGACCCAATTATCATTTCCTATTTTCTCACGGAATAAATACACGCTCTTGAAGAACTTTGAAATCTGCAGGAAGAGGGACTTATTGAGGTAGTCTTCATATCAAAAGAATTCATCAACTTTTTCATAGTTTGACTCCTCAGTCAGGCCTATATTATTTTTTAGGTGAGATTAAAGATAGCGCAACATAAAAATATATTCGCTTAAAATTACCTTTTTCAGCAGCCATTTTATCTCCAAGCATAGCTTTGCACTTGAGGTTTCTGAGGTCTTTTGAGTTACGCTTTAAGAATACTTGGTATTTTGAAAACCAATAAGTTAAAAAGTCATAATCGTTGTTAACAAAGAACTGCCTCATTGCAATATATCCAAGTGACTCCATTTGTATTCCTTTAAGCTCTAAGTATCGAAGCTTTTCAGCAAACTTATCATTCATGTTGAGCTCTTGGTAAAGCTTAGTCAACTGTAGAGCAATATCAAAGTTATAAGTACTCTGAGATAAGCAGTATTCAAGAAGTGCAATTCTTAGCAGCTTAACTCCATTTAGCACAGAAGGTTCTGGATCGGTTACTGAGTCTCTGAATACTTCTTCGATTACAAAAATGAAGTCATCTGAAGTCCTTCTTTCTCCTTTTTCTGGAGCTTCCTCAATCCCGAGGCATTCAAAGTAATCAGAGATGATTGCTTTAAGTTCTTCAGACTGCACAAACTCAATTGATGTGAAGTTATCGAAGAATCCAAGCATTTTCTTCATCTTTAGCAAAGTTGACTTCTTCCTAAAGTATCGTATTTTCTGCGCTTTATATGCGGAATCATCGGTTGCTTTTGAGTCTTCTTCGACATCGGCCTCAAGCGGTTTGATAAACTCTGCATTTAGGTATGGGAAATATCCTTTCAAGTCGTAAACAACAGATGAGAGCTGTAAGTACCGTCTTGCGTATATCACACAAAGTTCAGAGAACACATTTCTAGACGGACTCTCTGTATCGTATTGAATTCCTGCAAGCTTAAGTCGATGCATTAAGTATAACGTCGCTAAAATCGAGGCCTTCCTTAAATTATGTGCTTCTGTCGACTTGTTGGAATCAAGTTCGAAGTCGTGGTAGAATACCAGACTTCTCCATAAGTTTTTGACAGACTCGATGTTGAATGCTCCTTCCTGTTCGAGCTGGAAAAGTTCACTTTCTTTCGCCTCTGACTGCTCGATGTCTCTGCTGATAGAAATTAAGTCTTGCTTAGGGACTTCGTCTTTGACGACATCAACAAGACATCGGATGATCTCTTCGTAAAGGTCGTAAATTCAATTGAATTCTTGAGGTTTCTCGTAATTCGCTTTAATTATATCTCTAATCTCGCAAATGTGCTTCTTTTGTGCAATCGCGAGTTCCTCATGTTTATCAGTATTTTGAAGTCTCTGGATTTCATTGGCGTAAATATCTCATTTTTCTCGAGATCGCTCTAGGTCGATTGGGTAGACTTCAGGATGTGAACTTATGAACTGAATTGCGTCATCTGTAAGTGCCTTTTTCTTTAGTATTTTGATGTACAGTTTTCCATCACAAGGTTTAATTTTGTCGTCAGGCTTAAACTTTTCAATGTACTTCTTTGCGAACATATAAGCCAAATCAATAGTATTTGGTAGAGACCCCTCTGCTTGAGACAACAAGTAGAGACTCTCAATATTATGCGCAGTGAACTGAGTAAGTCCAAATTGCATTGCTATCTTCATACTTATTGCATTCATTTTCATGAAATTGCTTGTCTCGATGTAGGTATCAAAGAGCTGAAGTGCAGCTCCTTGATCTTTTGGATTGTTGTTAAATTTTTCTTCTGAAATCTTTACACTCATATCGCTGTGACCCATCTCTCTGCACATATTGATAAAATGCTCGACCAAGAAGTCATCGAAGATTTTGTTGTTAACAACTGTATCGAGTATTTCCTGCATAAGTTCTTTGCTGTCATTAGCCTTGCCTCCTTTGTCGTGGAGGTAAGCGAGCGCAGTCTTATAGAAGAGTTCTTCAACGACAGACCGAGCTGCGGCAATATCTTTATTAATACTTTTATAAGCCCTTTTGCTTTCGACTTCGTCGATAAATTTAAACAGAGTGTAAGCCTTTCGGTCTAACTGCACGTCCTAAAATATCGTGATTCAAGCGACTTACCTTGCCTGCAAATAGAGGTTTTCCTAAGCCAGTTGCCATCATTTTTATTAAGATTTTATATCTTTCAATTAAAAACACGATTATGGAGTTTGCATGATTTTCATATAGGATTTAAAGCCTCATTAAATGAAGCAGCTTAGAATATTTTTTATTTTAGCATTGTTGAACGTGTAAATCCCTTTATTCACATTACTGAATAATGTTGTGATGTTTGTAAGATTGTTCAACCTTAACACCACCAAAGGATCTTCTTGGCGGGTCTAAAAACGGCATCTTAAAGACTCCTCCCTGGAACGTAGCATCAACATACAGCGAGAATTCATTCTTTTTCTTGTGGTGAGAGTGGTCTAAGCTCATCTTTTCAATTGGCTGCCATGTATGCTCTGCTTGAGTCATTGATACATAGAAGTTTGGTTCTGAACTCTTAAGTTCAACTTGAGTGGTTGCTGAATCATTTCAGTCTAAATTAAATTATAAAATCTGAAGAAAAAATTTTCGTATAAATGAAAATCAATACTTAAAAGGACCATGCTTTCAATTTTTGCATTTTAATACATCAAAAGTAATCTTATTTTAATCTTGAATACATAGTTACATACTTTTTTGTCACCATTAAAATATCAATTGATGGTAAACAAAAATGTATTTTTATTTTTTAATATTCTAATTTTTGTATTTATGACTACTTAAAAATTATTATCTGATAAATTAAATTCTGGTTGTGTAAATGATTTATTTTTTGCCCTAATAAAATATAAAATCCTGATTGTTAAAAATAATTATACTTAGTTATTAAGTTTTAACCAAAAACAATTTTTTATTCTGATCTTCGTCCAATTATAAAATAACTTAAAGCTGTTTTTTATAATATAAATAAATTTGAATATTCTAGTTGTATCGTAAATTTGATAGTTATTTTTAATTCAAATGGAAATAATTTGAAGATATTTTTTGATTGGAATTAAACTGACATTTTTCATAACTCAAATCAAGCACTTACCCATAGTTTCAATTCTTTTTCGTATTAGGTCCTTCATCAAATGAGGGTTCTCTCTGTTTTTGGATCCTTCAACATAGCTGTTTAAGTTTGAAATCTTAGGAACGATCAGGTTGTTTAAATTTTGAGACAAGTTTATATTTTTGCTCTTTATCGTCGGAAAGTTCTTATCTTCAAAGATAACTGCGCTTTGGTTCAAGTCTCGCTTGGTCCTCCAGTTCAGCAGCTTATCGTTTTCAGCCTTCCGTTGAGCTTCTTTCGCAATATTATTTACGCTTTTAGAATCAAATTGGTCTTTCTTGAGTTTTAAATTCATCTTTGCACTGAGGTTTTCATTTTTCTTTGAAGGAAGGTTATTTTAAATACGAATTGTATATTCATTTTGCACATAAAATCGGGACTGCCTCCAACTGGTCTTGATTTATTTGCACTGTGTCATCGTCCTCATCGATGCACTTAATTGGGCTGTCATCATCTTGTATTCTAGGTGAATTTAGATTCTTTTGCTTTTTGGTTTCTTGACTGATCATTTGGTTATAGAACTCTATTTCGCTATCTTTCAGTTGTTCATTACAGTTTGATCACAGTCTGTCTTCAGATTTGCTATATCAAAATATTTATTTTATTTATTAGTTATAATAAGCTTTGTGAAGACAAAAAGAGTAGTGAGAGCTGATGATTTAAAAATGTTGAAAAGACTCACAAGCCCGCTGTGTTCATAAAACCTTTATTTCTTTGGTGATTTTCATTTTTGTTTGTTGTTTTTAATTTTACATACTCATTCAGGTTGTCATAGTTTTTCTCGGAGGGGTTGAATTGATCTTTAATCAACTAGAAGCAGAGTTTAAATATTTTATAAGGAATACTAAAGCATCAAGATTAATTTTTACTTGGCTTCTCACATCTGAATATACACTTCCACCGTCTCCTTTATAAATGCCTGTCTTTCGATCCAATTGATTAAGGTTTTCTTTATTAAGTTTACTGGATGCTTGAGAGACATTTCGTTTCCGAATAGTGCCAATATTTTCTATCGCAGATCTATTGTCAGAATAGTCGATCTCACTGGCAATGTCCCTTCTTTTGTCAAGTTCACTATTTCTATCTAAAATGTGGCTTTTGCTCAGATAGCTGGCACTAAACTATCAGATGTAATGGTTTACTGAGAGGATACATTATCATTGTGCTTTGATTTCACTGCCTGAAGGTATTTCGAATTATCGAACTTCTCTGCTCTTCGAGTCAACTTGCCTTCGACTTTAAACTCATTCAGCGGTTTTGAGTTGGCCAATTCTTGTGCAATGCGGTTATGCACATTGCTATTTTTCATCAGCGATTTAGATAACAGCTTTCTCTGCATATTCGTATGCACTTTCTATATCATATTAGTAATTTATTGCCAATAGCTCAGTTACATAAACCAGCAGTTATTTTTAACACTGTTTGATTTATTCTTACTAATCGATGCTTTTAACTAATTTATTCGTATTAAAAGTAATAATTTTTCGATGGTTGAAGATTCTTTTATCGAACAGTGATGATAATTTGCTGAGTTCACTCTCATATAACTAATAAACCCGACTGCTACCTTGGCTCCTTTATATCTGTTGTTATCATTGTACTCTTCGTGTCAGTTGTTGTTAAACACATGCTGCTTGCTATCAACCATTTCAAGCCTGTCCTCATCATCAGACTGAGGAACCAGAGTGTGTGGCTGGTTGTTGTAAAATATCGATTTGGACTGCGCCTTCGGTGTGTATTTTGCATAGCTACTTATCATTCCCGCTGTGCCAATTCCCTGCATTATTTTGATACTGCTCTTCTTTGCATAAAGTATTTTTAACTTTCGGTTTGTGAAGTTTGACATTGTAGCTGTTTACCGCAAGACTGTCGGCATTCAGATTCTTGTCAAGAGAGTTGAAACCGATCGTCTTGGAGAAGTCCTCAGGGCCTGGCTTAAATCCATTAAACTTGAGCTGCTTCATGTTGCAGTTAATTTTATTTTATTTTGCAATAATAGTAATCTCTGCAGCAGCTTATATGTTGAAACAGCAAATAAAATTATAAGCTCTCGACTTTAAATTCAAATCGGCATTTAAATAGCTGCAATTTTGAATTTGATTATAGTTGTTAATATTAGTTAAAATAACGTTCACGAGCAGTAGCTTGACGCCTTATTGTCAGCAAGAAGGTTGTACTTTTTATAGCTTTGCACATAGTGGACTTCAGCAACATTCTCTTTTGTGACTTGGTCAATAAACGTAACCTTTTGCTTCTTGCTTTTTCCTATTTCATTTCCAAATCGGTCTATTCTTAAACTCTTAGAATCCATCACTGTTTGCTTTGCGCCTTGTTTTGGCTGGCTTCGAGATTTCTTTATCGGCGGTAGTCGATCTGGATTTGCAGGAGACGATTCAGATGGGTCGATCTGCTCTTCCTTAATTTTCGCCTCATTTTTCGCATATTGGGACTCTGAAACATGGGAGGGTAAATTATTATTTTTTTTAATTAGAATTCAACATGACTAGTAGCTTCAGTATTTTTGACTCCTTCAACAGCGTTCTCCATTATTCAATTTTATGGGGAAGGAAGGCAGATATTATAAATAGTTTTATATATAACCTCTCACAATAATTTACTTTTTATTGAGATTAATATATTCAATAATACAAAATGGATCAAGCCGTTGTCGAACAGCTATGACAGGCTCTTGAGCTTTCTCTTTGTAGTGATAATGACAAAAGAAGAACCGCTGAAAAGTTTATCTTTGACTGCATGGAGTTAGCCGAATTTTGATCCTCAATGCTGCTTATTTCAACAAGTCTTACTTACAACGAAGGCAGAGCTATTGATGTCACTCAAGCTGCTGCTATTCAATTCAAAAATATGGCAGAGCTGCATTGGAAAACGCCATCTGAAGAACTTCGAAATAAAAAGATTAGCGAGAATCAACGAGTTATAATTATTAATCAGGAAGATAAGGAATATGTTAAATAAAAATATTTTGAACTTACTTTTGCAAGTTCAAAATCCAGCTGTAAGAAACCAACTCACATATGCTGTCGAATGAATTGTTAAAATTGACTTTCCAGATCACTGGGTAGAGCTCATGGTTCAAGTTCAGTCTTTTGTCCAGTCTGAAGATGAAATGATGATTTTGACTGCTTTAGAGACCCTAAGATCAGTATGTAGAATATA
>JAGYYN010042280.1:0-16525 GCA_021441665.1 Euplotes cf. woodruffi 2 WChen-2021 | reverse complement strand
GAAATTTATAACAGAGTAAAGGTCACTACTAATGAATGGAAAGGAACTGCCTCAATAGTCAAACTCGATTTCTGAGTTGCCTTCATTTCTGTATTTTCAATTAGGAAAAATTGGAAATTGCTTTTGAGGTAATTTAAAAATATTTTTGCCTATGATAAAAATGAATAGAAGTAGTGATAAAAGTTCTTTAATAATTAAAGCAAATTTTAATAAATATCACACAGATTATACTTAGTACCATTTATCTTGAATCAGTTTTTACTTAATAATTAATATAGAAATACTAAATATAGTTACTTACGAAAATTGGTCAGAATTAACCTGGATTAATTTAAGGTTGAAGTAAGTGTTATCAATAGGAACAATATTTCTGTCAAAATCCTGAATACTAAAGGAAAACGCAAACGAGCCTTTTCCAATATAATGTTTCTCGTTATCATAGTACAGATTACTTGACCTTTTTCGTCATCACCTTTGAAGTATTGTCTCGTTTTAAAACCATGATGAAGACAAACACAGCGATGCCCAGAATAAGCAGTTTTATCGCAATCGATACAACTCCTCCAATAAATGTTTTATACGACGACTTGCCGTTTTGAGTGAATGTAAGCTGATGGTCGAACGTATCCATTTCTGTTATTTTTGAACCGAGACTGAAAACAAATAGTTATTCGATAAGAAACACTCAGCTGTTAGTAAATAACCGCTCTTTATTTTTGCAATTAAATTATACAGTTTCTAACTCTATCTTCACATCAGCAATAGTCTTGATAGCCGAAGCGGATGTAATGAAAGCTTACTAATTAGTAAAGCACTTGAAAGGTCTTTGTGCCTGCGCCTTCAACGACATATTTATATTATTTAAAACTGATTTCGAATTAATCCTTAATCACATTATTATTTTAGAGTTCAGAGTTGAAGTGGGTTATAATTGCGAATTCACAATGTAAAATCGAGGATATTCGTGGACAGATATTATGTAAGGTTTTAATCGTTATATTAGTCAATATTAAGTTATAATTACTTCCAAACCTCTAAAATTAAAAATCAATCAACTCATGAGATAGTATTATAACACTCGATGGCTAATTTTAGTTGTAGTACTGATTTACACAGATGCAGGGTTAAAAATTCATTTATGGAGTTAAATTATGATTGTCACCGAATTATCTATTTTTTGTTGCAAAATATAGTTTAGCGTGATTACTGATTTTATGGGTAAATTATTGGTCGATAGATATATTAAAAAACAATATATTTTAGGTCACTTGATGATTACTGATTAAATTATACTTTTTTTAATAGTAATGGTTGAATAGTTGGTTATTCAGTATGGCCAATATCTTGCTTTATTTTACCCACAAGAGTATCCAGCAGCTCTTGTGGGTCCATCAACAAGTTTTCCTTTGCAATTACTGACAACTTGACTTTCTTTTTGTATGTGACACATACGAGGATGAAGTTGAGATCGTATTGCAGGTTTGCATAAGCTGCAAAGTTTAGCACTTGCTTGTTAAGCAAGTAAAACGGCTGCTCAGAAAAGGGCACGTTTGTGAAACCCATGTCTATTCCTGCATAAATATTCGCAATAAGACGTCTGAATGCAAACTCCGGCAGTAACTGGAAAAATTTTCAAAAGTTTATTAGACTCACGAGAAAGTGCGGCTTCAAGTATCTTCTTATGATCGGTTGGATTTGAACCAGTCAATCTTTAATGCTTTCTCATATCGGAAGCTTGAGTTGAATAAATACAGAGTTGTTATCAAGCTTTAGATCTTTGATGCTTGTAGGAAGACTTCTAAAGTTCACAGGTATTCCGAACTTAATGTGACTTGCATTGTTAATATTGTACTTTTGATACCACTCTTTGAGACTAACTGAGAGACTGGCTAGTATATAGTCATTAAATGTTGTTCCTTCATACTTTTTATATCATTTTCTTATTGAATCAAAAGAGATCTCGTCTGCTGATAAAAGCTTGGATCTAAAGTTCTCAGGTCCACTCAGCCTTCTTATTTGAGCTGCATTATCCTCTGTTTTATATGCTCCTGTGACTAATAAAATATAGGTTGAAAATATTGGAGTTAGTATCCATAGAATTATACTTGCAAAGATTCCATATTTCTGTATCACTTTTGTGTTTTTAGCAATATACTTTTCGTCATTTAAAAACGACATCAACGATACGAATCCTGTTCCATCTGTAAAGCAATGGTGCATTCTTGTGATCAACATTGAAGTCTTCGGAGAGTAGTCTTCAACTAAGTAAAATTCCCATGGAAGCAGACTAAGGTCCATTTCTTCATTCATAAGTATGCTTAAATAATCTCGAACTTCGCTTTCGCAGGTAAACTTCTTATCACATTTGATAATCTGTCGTTTTGCGAGGTTTGCATCAACATCTTTCCAGTAATAAACTCCAAGTATCCTCGTTCTGACCTGTCTAAGCCTTCTGAGTTGTAAAACCGCTCTTTCATAAAAGATTTTATTGAACTCATCAAAGTTAAGTTTTTCTATCTCAAAGTACCCAGCAAGATTGTGGTTTGTGCCTTTATTTCTCCAAACACAAAGCGACGTCTACAAAGCCCATTCTCACATATCCAAGCAAATCCATAATATAATCAGCTACAAAAATCGCTGCGATCAGCGCAACCGTGCCATAAAGCCACCCGAGGCTATACCAAAACACTGCGAGTACAAAAATGTGTAACAAACCAAGTGCCCAAAAATCCATTTATAATCTATCCAATTTTGATATAATCCAAAGCCCAAATAATTCCCACCTGCCCATAATCCCCATTCCCTTGATAAAACAGTCAACAGGGCTAATAAATGCTGGCAATAAGGTGGCCGCACAACTGAAGGCCAATCCCTAACACATCTGAATCATAAACTGCATATATATAGACTTAAACTGTATATGCAGTATAATAAGGCGGCATCGGTTGCAATTGGTAATGCTATTTATAGCCATTTGAGAGCTTGACGCAGTTGCGCCAAATACGCATTTATATTCCCAACTGCCCAGATCCTATGTACGCATAGAATCAAGCATGGGTACGGGTTAGCTATGCATTGGGCAGAGGTCCAAGTGGGTGAGGCTTGGGTTTATATCATTCATTAGGATTTATTAGCCTGCTATTTTATTTTTGATCGCGTAGTAATTGAGAGGACAGTAAAATAAGAGGAATTATGAGATTTTATAATGTGCATATTTTGAAAAATTGTTATCATGTGTTAGATTTAAAGGATGAGTTGATAGAATGTTTAATTTTTTATTTTATTGGGTTTTAGTATTAGTGATTTTGAATGAAAACTTTAAAAAATCGTAAATATCAAAATTTTATATTAACTTTGCTATTTTTAAATTGGATATATATGGTAGTTCGATTTAAATATGCTATAAATAGAATACTTTAATCTTCTTGTTTTTTAAGTTTATTCAAAATAACACCCAATCTTTTGTATTACCTTCGCTGCGATCTTATGACCATCATTGATAGAAGATTCCAAATCCTTGCCACTTAAATATCCTGCAAGGAACCCTCCGACAAAAGTATCTCCTGCACATCATGTATCAACCACCTGGTGGTCTTCAAGTTTGACGCTAGGAACAGTGACTATTTCGTGTGTATCGGTGCCAAAGGAGTACTTATCAAGTATAGCGCCATTTTTATCCATCGAAATCAGCACAAGTCTTTGCTTAGGGCCTTGAATTGATTTATCACTACCAGCTGGTCAGTAGCTAGCTACGAATTTAACACACTCTTGAGTATCTTGAGATTCAAATCCAAGTATCTTTGCGATACTTCAAATTTCATTATTGTTACCGAATAGCAGATCACAGTGAGGAATGATTTCAGTAAACTTATCACTGTATGTTTCTATCCAGAATTCACTCGAAAGATTAAATGCAAATTTGCAGTCGTTCTCCTCAGCATACGTAATAACTTTCATTATCGCCTCGTAGTTACTTGATACAAAGAACCCTTCGATGTACAGGACTTTACAACCCGAAACCAAATCAATGTAATCTGTTATATGTTGAGTTCTGATTTTCTGGTTAACGTGGCAGGAAGAAACAGGCGTTCTCTCACCGTTCACGATGACGATTGCACACTGATCAGTGAAGAAGCCCTCGTGCTCATCAAATTTATATCGAATTCCTTCTTCGTCCATAAGGTCTTTGACGACCTTACCTTTTGCGTCAACTCCGATTGCGCCGAAGTAAAGTACTGAGTGCTTTCTATTGTGTTCGTTGTTCATAAGGTAGTTAAATGCTCTGGTCATATTGACTGTTGATCCACCTGGCATTTCGTGATATCCATCTAGTCCTTCAAGGTCCTTTAGTACAGGTCTTTGTTCAGGCGTGAGTTCTCCTGGGAGACCATATGCAAGTCCGTATTTGTCAAGTAATGCTTGATCAGCCACAGCATATCAGTCAATGAAAGTATTGCCAAGTCCAAATAATATTGGCTTATCCTCCTCTGTGTCCATATTTACGATTCAATATTGATAATTTTATTTTCAAAATGGCCGAAAGAAGATTAAGAAGTTTAACCTTAAAAAGAATTCCTCCTATTAACAAACCCGCATTTAAGCCTTTCGACGAGATCTCCTTTCTCAGTTTTAAGTAAGCAAGTTTCTCCATTTTTCAGGGAAGATGAAATCGGAGAGAAGCTTAGAAAAACATTCGAAAAGATGGGACTGAAGATTAATAATGAAGACAGCACTATTGACTTTAAAGGACGCTCCGACCTCACGCATCATCTTCTTGCCCACGCGCTGAGGTACTTGTAATTATAAAACTTCACTAAGCTAATCAAGCTTGAATTGCTATTTAGACTGATGGGCTTTCACGTGAGCAATACGTTAGCAATTGAAGCAATAATGAATGCCAAATAATTTTGTAATCAAAGAATTCGAAAGTGAAATTAAGCAAAACTACACAGGCTTTATTAGTGAATATCAAAACTCTGCGTTTAATATGACCCACAGCAGCTCTCAGTTTTCAGATGAGTTTAACAAGTCTATCAAAAAGCCAGTTAGATTTGACAGATTAGGTACGGATAGAAAAACATACTATAGTCGCATGGTTGAAGGAAAATACTTCGAGACTGATATAAAAGCGAAATCAAAACCGACTGTTTACTTTCAGTACCATTTACAATAACATCATTAGGGCAGAAAGAAGTCAAAGCTTTCAAAAACTCAGATATCCAAATGAAATGCCTCAGTACATCAGTTTAAAAACTAAGCAGTAAACAGTGTATTTACTTGTAGGAATTTTAATAAGATCAATTCAAAAATCAGGTCAAGATCGACGAAAGTCTTCTATATGCAGAGTGAAGGACATCAAAGCGAAAATAAGCCGCTTAATCCTTTTAAGATCAAAGAAAATATTATCAGCAATAATGTGAAAAAGAACATCAAAATTTTGCAAACTGCATTTGTAACCATTGTGCTGTTTTATTTCTAGCCGAGAAAAGTAAAGTCACAAAGTAAACTAGTAACTCTCGAAAGTAAGCTTTATATATAAAATATGCAAAGAAAAGCCAAAAAATGAAATCGCTGAGCTTGGACCTGAGTTCAAGCGAACTGTGGGCTCGATTCTCACCGACTTCTCGAAGTTCCCCGCTTTGAAGAAACTGATTAAAGCAAATATCGTCAAAAGGCATTTTTATTATTACATCTGTATAGCGTTTAATAAAATAGAAAAAGAAGGAACCGCTGAAATGCAGCAGAAAATTAAATAAGTGCCTGGCGCTATGCAAAAAGAACATTAAGCAAAAGTTGTAGGTCCGCATCTAATAACATGTAGAGAAGAGCAAAGGCAGTTGAGCAGTAGGCTCGGTTTAATTATTCTTAGATCTCAATAGTCCAGAGTACAACGTAAAATTCCCCAACAACTCCGCAAATATAAAAGAGTGAGACCAAATGGCAAAATTATTTAAGTACAGGCTGACTAAGAAGCAGCTTAAGATTTTTAATTCTTTATAATCATGCAATTGCCAGTATTCTGTTAACCTAGCTCAATGCATGAGGAGTAAGCAATCTCCACTTAAAAAAATGATCTTAGTCATATATAAAAGTAACTGATCTCTGCAATTATCACTGCATGTATTTTAAATTATTTAAGCTAAAATTCAAGCTGATCCCTATTAAAAATAAAAATTTTTATTGTCTAAATAATGTGCGTTGACAGTAACAAAGCCAACAAATTATATTTTTTAAATAAGTTCAATTTGGATAAAGCATTGATATAGTATTTGTCATACTAAATTATATATTAGCTCTTCGACCATCTGGCCCTGAAGAGTGCTCTTTCTTTGTGTTTCTATTTTGGTAGATCAAGTATTGTTGACCTTCGACTAAATGTGATCTTCTTGATTTCGAGCTCACGCATCTCGTTTCTGACCAGTTTCTGGTCTAAAAAGCAGACTCGCTGGAGCGAATTCGCTTATGCCTTTTGGCTCCAGCAAGTTTCCTTTTCAATCAAGTTCGATCCACTTTTGGACCAGAAACTGGTCGGGTTTGATGGTTGTCCAAGAAGTCAATGAAAGCGCAGAACTAGTACGACGACATCAATATTGAATCTGACGAAGAAGCAGAGGCCAGATACTCGAGGAGCTAATATTAGTAAAGTCCTCAAATATTCTTGATTTAATATTTAAAATCAGATTATAAAAATAACCATTATCAAGCTGTTATTTGATTGGGAATTAGAAAATAATTTTTGAATTGAAAATTAATAAATACGCTCAAAATAAATTAAGTGTTATGCTTTTAGCACTGTATTTCATTAATATTGTCAAATGTCAAAGATCGTCCCGATAAAGAATAAAAGTTCGACAAATATCGAGCCAGTTGAAGGCCAGTCGATTAGAATATCTCGGACCAAGACTTCCCTTAAACCTCGAAAACGGTTTATTGTGAGACTTGCATTATGAGTATTCTGCTGAAGATGAAGTAAGTAAAAATCTGTCTTGTTAGCTTTTAAAGAAGATTTTAGCCTTACTCAATTATAAGTATTTTTATTACCCAGTAAACTTTTTTTTATTTAAATTTGAAAATTCTCAGCACGTCAATCATAAAATTTATACAGATTTCAAATTTCTATAAAATTTACTTCCTTACCATAAAAATAAGTGTAGTCATCACTCATTACACGAAAAAATAAGTAAAAAAGAAAATAATATTTTATTTATAAGCTATTGCAGCCAAGCTATAATTGAGTTGTTTAACTAGCAAAATTTGCTTAAATAATCAAATAACCTGAATCGATTGCTTGAATTATCTTGCAATCCTTTATATTTCAAATATGATGAAACCGAAGTTTGCAAGGAATTTTAAAATAAACCTATTTTTTTATTTGAAAACAGCAATCATTTAAATTATTACTTAAATGTCAAATTCTCACTTGCTAATATTATCATCAAAAATTTAAATTTACATATTTTATTTAAAATTTGCAAAATAAACTGACGATATTAAAATCACCATGAAAATGATTAATTTTCCTTCGATTGCGATTGGTTTAAATTTTTGCATTCTGCGGATTGAAAATACCCCAGCCGATTTGAAACTTTTTTTAGAGCAAAGAAATAAATAACGTCGATACAAATGTGGCAGATTCGATCCTTTCAGATGAATTCTTTGAACACAACTCTCAGAGAGCCAAACGCAATTGGATTAAATTTAAATAAACTCATGATCGAGAAAATCAGGCTCATTAGACTGCTCAAAGGAGCAAGAGAGCATAAAAACCAGAGACTTGAGAATTTAAAGGAGATCGAGTTGGCTCTGACGAACTGCCAGAAGATACTAATTCATCCTAATAACTCAAAGAGGAAATACTACACTTATTTTATATCAGCAATCGGAGTAGTCGATTTGTTTTTAAACATCTACGCTGTTTTTGTCAAAGAAGAAGACAGCATTATGAATTTGGTATTCATGCCTTTTTACATCCTCGATATTGTATTAAAATTCCTGACGATGTATATCGATGACGTTACCTTAGTCAAAGACGCAAAACTGATTGCGCTAAGGTACGTTAAATATCAATTTTGGATTGATTTTATACCGACGCTGCCACTTGCATACATCACATCAGAACTGATATTATTTCGGTTCATTCGGCTGCTGAACTGCATTCATTACATAATACAACTAGACCAAATGCTGGAGGACTTGATTCTGAAATGCATCAGTATGAAATAAGACAACTATCGCGGCGCTGCAAAAACTTCTGCAATTTTTCCTGTACTTTTTCTTCCTTGTACACTTCTTCGCGTGAATTTGGATTCGACTCGGCCTTGAAAACAACGAAAATGGGTGGATTGTGTCGAACTCAGCAATTGTAAACGCCGAAGATTCAATCGACCTCTACGTTGCTTCGTTTTACTACATAGTTACGACATTTGCGATGATCGGATATGGAGATATTACCGGACACGCGAATAGTGAATACGTCCTTGCATGAACGGTCCAGTTCCTCGGAATGTGCCTGTTTGGCTACATTGCAGGAAATGTATCAGAGTTTTTGAAATCAGCTGATAACTCATCGACTTCACTAATCGCTCTCCAAGTAAAGACTTAGTTTTGCTTTGGTTTACTTAAATTACATAACTTTTGTTATAGCAAGAAATGGAGGAGGATGTTGGCATTTGGCTGCTGTCAATGCAACGCTCACAAAGGGTTCGAAGTATGCACCACGAATACTTCATACATACTCTGAAGTTCTACAACTACCTCTGGGACAAAGATTACTATAGCATTACTGAGTCTGAGTTTTTAAACAAATTAAAACCATCGATTCAAAACGAACTGCTCGACCACTTATTCGAAGGAATATATAAAGATTTTGATGAAGCTTTCTTTTGCAATCTTGAAGTCAGCTTCAAGAGGGAGATAGTAAAGCGAATGAGATTTCAGCACTTCGAAAACTTTCCTCTTTACCATGAAAAGTATGAAAAAGACCGCCATTCAATTCCGTGTCTCCAACCCCGCCTGATTTTGAAAAGAGCATGCCGCCCTATAGCTGTGTTCTTCATTGTGAAGGGAGAGGTGTATGCAAGCAATTCAACGGGCAAGTATTGATACTTTAAGTTCAAAGAAAAGTCGTTATTTGGGGAAACTCATTTAGTCACGAATTCTCCTTACGGCTATAATATTTTCTACGAAGAAAATAAAAGCTTTTCTGCGCTCGTTGTTCCAGCAAACGAGTTTACCGAGGTATGTCGCAACTATCCAAATTCATATAAAGTGTTAAAGGAAAGAGCGATGAAGAAGAGGAAGTTAATGAAGCAAATGAAGCGCAATGCATTAAACCAACTGATTCTTTACTCTATAAGTCGGCATGATAGGCTGCATCCGACAAGACTTCGAGCCAAGATTGACCTGTACCTCCATATCAACCCCACTCTTATCGTGAATAATCTCTTTAGAAAGATGGATCCGAGATTTTTATTTAGAAGATCTCGAACTTTTAACCAAATCATGTCTCTGTGCGGTAAAGGCAAAGAAGCTAAACTAGAAAACCAGACTACTGATAAATCTGCAAATATGAAGAAATAAATCGACCAAATTAATGAATATCAAGTCAGATTCTTTGATTTATGAAGAAGAAAAGGTTCCTTATGAGACAAAGCACCGGCACATGCTTACTGAACATAATTTATTAGCAGATGAAGTCCATACAAAAGAGCCTGATGTAAGCATTAATATTATTACCGAATGTAAAATATCTATATAGCTGTTGATCAGCAAATTATTTTATTTGCTAAGTTTGTTCTGCGGCAATTAAATCACAATGATCCTGGCTATGCTATTGATTTGTGTATAGGAGAACGACCAAGACACTGATGAAATAAATATCATGCATAACATGTCAGATAGTCCTTCCTCGAACAACCAAAGCAGCTATAGCAGCAGAGCAGCTTATGAAGTAAGTGCTTCTTGACGATAAAATTAGGAAAATAATAGCAGGATGGTTGAAGAAACCTTTGAGAACTGAGAAAACCCACAGGAAAAAGCAGACAGCATCCATGACGATGATAATGACAGAAACAGTAGAGAATATAATAACAGCCCCATCCATGTAAGCTATTATTGGTCTTTAATAATTACGAATGCAGAGCATCAGCAATATCAACAGAAACTTCAGTATGATTTCGGTCGACCAACGGCAAGACTCAGAGCTAAGAATTCGGGGCAGAAACATCATGTCAGCGAATCCTGGTGGAAGAGGTGTCACATTTCAATACTCAGAGTCATCAAAGTCTAATAAAGGAGCTGAAAATTCAAAGTATTTCAATCAGCCCTTATCATGTAAATTTACATTTTATAGCATCCAAAAGCAGATTTCAAAAAGCATGTCGTTTGAGTATTTCTCCGGAGGCGAAGAAGAAGTAAGCGTCAGGAGGTCAAACAGTAGCAATCCAAGTTCTGATAAGTAAACCACCGCAATAACCCACATTTAGTTCGAATTACGACAATCCAGCAGATCTGTCATATCTAACCCGAAATATCCCAGAGAACTCTCCAATGACAAGAAGGAACCGGAGCCTTGCGCATTCTCAAATCTACGACAACGACGGAGTAAATTCAAACGCGTGGAAGCCAGGAGGTCAAAACGAGTGCGTGTTTTAATCTAATCCGACTTTAGAAGTGTCGATGACGTAGATATCATTGACGAAAGCGGACGGCAGAAAACGCAAGCGTTGACGTTTGCAAAAATGAGCGACCACTCGAAAAGCTCATATGTGCAGTACTTAAAATAAGCGGTCGAGACTGTTTAAAGTAGTCAATACGAATCCGAAGTCAGACCAAATAATCAAAAAGTCAAAATGGATAATGAATCCATTCAGAAACGAGATCTACGAAGAGTTCAAGTAAGCGCTCGTATGCTTAGTGCGTCTTTAGGTATAACTCTGATGAAGAGGGAAACGGCAAGTACACAACAATCAAAGGCGACTATGAAAACTTCTATATTAATAAATAAAAGTAAGTGATTAATAGCAAGAATACTGATGCTTGGTTTAGAGGAAGATGAAGAAGCAGAGATCAAGCAAGTCTATAATTTCATTAAAAATGTAAAATTTAATCAATTGTAAAATTGATATACTTAAATGAGCTCATGTTTAAATTTTAGAAAATTGAAGATATCGATGAAAAATGATACAATATTCGAAGTGGTAAGACTTAAAATCAATAGGTTGAGATGTAATTCATAGATTTGAAAGAACTAATGAAAAAGAGAACAGATACGATCAAAAAACTCAATGAAAGAGTGTGATTTATAGCTTCAAACTTAGATAAACTGTTAGTCTAATCTTAACTAATACTTTCTAACTATTTCAAGTGGCTTTAGTATCGTTATCAATATCTAAATTTAATCTTTAATTTTTTTAAAATTTATTTTAATATTTTTTCCAGTAGGTTTGTTGAAAATTATAGAGATAAAATATGCAGAACTAATAATCTCACAATTTATTGATAAATCTAATTTCAATTCTTCCCTCAAATAACTTATAATATTCACTGAATAAATTATTCATAACGCCAATAACTTATAAAAACTTAAAAACTAATTAAAAAAATTCACTTCACATCCTCATTAAAAAGTCTAAAAATTTTGTAACTAACTAATCCAATTCAGACTTGAACACCACTAGCTTTTAGGCAATTAAAAATCTAGATCTAAAACCACAAATTTAATAAAATATTAAAATAATCTTCTATCTGCAGGTCCTTGAGCATTTAAAATTCCCGGTGGTTTAGTATTTTTAACTCGGCCTTAAGAACCACAGTGATTCCTATATAAACCAAGTAAATAATACAAATCTCTGCTTGATCGCCTCGTCAGCTATTATCACCTGTTTGTCTATATAAATACGAATTCTATCTATAAAGTAAGAGGAGTTAACTATAAGTCTCCAATACCGGAATTAATATAAGTTACCGCATTTGAATACCGTTTTTCATCACATCCCCCGTTTTCAACCAGTAAATAATCAAAGTGAGACTTGGACTTAGAAATGTTTCATATTGTTATTTTAACCTGAGAATTCTTAATATTTTACATTGCCGCAAATTTTATAAGACACTCGACGATTCAAGAGTCACGGCCCACTGGTTTTTACTCTTTTTAACGAGATTTCTATATTATCACCGCACACCAGATAATTTAGATCACAATCGGGATGGAAGTATTATTGCGGCAATCACACTGAGATTTAATCAAAACTAGGTACGGCGAGATTGTTGACCGATGAGAGGCGAGAATACACCGCAACTGGGTGTACTCTATTGCTCCACGTATGAATTTCCGGTCGCTAACTAGCTGAAGTGTAGTATTTTTATTAATAACTTAAGTTTCCATCTATAAACCTCAGTTAACACTAGTTGCGATACGGTACTGGAAATCCGCAAAAAATTAAGTATTTATTAATTGCGGTGATGACCCTGCAGATGGTAAATTTAGCGACTATGGATAAAATTTTATGATTTTTATGGCCGAAGATTCGATATTATCGACATAAATGTAAAATTCATCTTCGATGGAAACGATTAATAGTAATAGGTTAAGTTATTTATAGAGAAGTATAACTATACAGGACCCACCAGGAAAAATGTATTTGAATATGTTATTATAATAAAGTTTATTTATCGCTTTCTTTATTTAAAGAAAGCATCACTCAGCAATTGGCTGAGTGTTAAAAGATATTTGGTCTTAGTAAGACTCTGCGATGCAGTTTACAAACTGATTTCACTTTCTCACGACTCTTCAACAATTGTAAGAAGAGGTGCGTTTGCGTTTTCCATACAAACAAATGCGTATTTGTTGTATGAGCCTGCGTCGATTGAAGCTTCATCTTCACTGAAGTCGCTGTCAGATTCTTCAAAGCAAGATTCAAGTCCAAAGGAAACTCTGTCTTCAGACTTCACCTTTCCTTTGTCAGCTCTGAGCTTGTTTGAGAAGCTGAGAGTGCTGCTGACTGAGTTGATTTCAAACGACTCGTCGTCGCTGCATGAAAGATCGCAGCTGTCGAAGTCAAATGCATCTCATACAGTGTTGGATGTGAGAGATAGGTTGGTCATTGGTTTTTCAAACTTATATGCCATAATGTTTTTGAATTACACTCAGGTCTTTTATATTATAGCAAATATAAAACCAGTGTAAATTTATTTATAAATAATACCAGCCGGGGAGTTATACTGCCATCCCTAATATTCATCAACTTATGTATGCTTACTTGTCGCAGGCAAGACATGAATTTTGGAGATTTTATATTTATTTTAAAATATTGAAAATGCTCAACCCTCGAAACGATATTTAAGCCGGTTTGCCAGCAGATGGTCGACGTTTTAACCTCAGATATAATGTTTGACTAGAACTGGAGATTTTATGTATATGGCGAGTTTATTTTAACAAACTTGAACTAGTAAAAATACTGCTTGGTATTTTTAATTTTCCAGATATTAAATAAAGAGCGATTTTTATTGAGTTTACAGCATTGTTTAGTGCTTAACAAATCACTTTGCGACTTGTGAGTCGTAAAATATTTGTTGTAATATAATAAACGCTGTGTTTCTATCTAATCTTTCGTTGAGTGATAAACACTCTCATTAAGAGAGGAATATAGAAAGCAGGAACGAGTACCTTTTCATAATAAAGAAAAGGCACCAGATTAGCTTTCCCCATTGGTTAATGTTCAGTCGTTACTCAAAGGAAATACTAATAAAGCGAATATTTCCTTCTATCAACTCCTGTTGAATTGTTCAAGCTATTTATTTATTATCGAGTTTATATCTGCTGATTGAAGTTCAATATTATGGGTGTATCAAAAGCTTTAAAACCAATTCAAGAACATAATCATCACTGTAATTCTGTCTGACTAAAATCTAAGTAAATACAAACACATAACATTTTTTATATTGAGTAATTAACATGTAATTTTAAGCTTAAATCAAAATATTTTTACATATAATAAAATTGAAGAATTGAAGCGGATTAAACTAAGTCTTTTCTTATATAGAAAAACATATAGGCATGTTTATTGCTATCAGTGTCAAGATTGGTGACCTTTTCAACTCGGCTGTGCCCGTAGTACTTGTACCAATAGCTTCCTTCCTTCAGATATCATTCAAAATTATTGCTCGTTACAAGCCCTTGATGCTCGACCATTGCATACAGGTAATATTTAGCTTCGTCTGATTTTGCAAGGGAGCAGTAGTCGTAAAGCTCGATCTTACGGTCGCTAAAGGATATTGGAGCCATGTTGTTAGCTCGTCCTGAACTGTCTTTTCCAAATCTGTCAAGTCGCGTGACTAATATTTTTGGAAGCCTAAAGAATCTCACCGACTTGCTGTAAGGAGTCTGCTTCCATCACCGATCTCAGAAGAATATGTTCTTCTTTTCTCTTACAACATACTTTGTAAGGTATTGATTAATACAGTCGGAGAGTGAAGCATCTTCTTCATCGGTGGGGAAAGGAAGACTTAGCGATGTAAAGTTTTCAAATGCGTTCTGGGGCCATCCTCAGTAATATCACCGCATTTCGATTATTAACTGACCTTCGAAAACATCGAGAATATAGCTGTCGTTTATGGTCTTCTTAAGCGCCCATTCCTTCTCTCCTGAAATATAGTCCATTTCGACTATTTTGTATTTCTTTGCGTCTCCTTCTTTAATGACGACATCAGCAGGTATTTTATTTTTCTTTATTTTGGCTCTATTTCACTCTTCGTGCAGTCCCCAGATCAAAAAGTCGAAGATGTCGTAGGGATCTCGTTTGTAGAAGCTTTTAAACTTGGGCTGGAAGTGCTCTGCGATCTCTAAGACTTCAGTTACTTCTGTGAATGAGCTGATTTTAGCAATTTTGAGGAACGAAACGAACTGGCTCATCGCTTTAGCCAGTTTTCCTTTGAACCTGCTGTTATTTATTCAAATCGTAATAGTAATTTCCTATGATAAAGTTTAGCAGATGACAAGAAGGAGTGATAGAAGGAGACCAGTTATCGAGTATAATTTACCTTCTTCAAAATAGACATTTAGAAAGCTTGTTCTGGACAGAATTAGTAAAATCAAGCTGATTGAATTCAACCCCATGTAGCTCTTCAAGTTCTTCGCTTGCTTATCGAGTGAAGGCAGAGTATTGACTTTCTTCAATCTTTTTATATCAGACTTCCTGTTTAAATTCATAAATAATGACTCTATATAGTTTTAGAAGTATTCTGAAATATTCGTAATTAATTTTGGTATTAGGATTTATAATCTAAGATTTATTACTGGATATTAAAAAACAACGGAAATTTATAGTCATGAAAGCAAATGAAATACACAGTCAATTAGATTTATAAATATCTTACCATCATGTTTACTTTTCTCCATTTTCGATTCTATTAATTAATAATAAAAATACAAAGCAAAGTTTTTTATTAATTATATTATATGGTAACTTTAATTGATAAAAACAACGATTAATTAAAGTATGAAATAAAATTATAATATTTCGTTGAATTTCATAACTCTTCTATTATTCGTTAGACAGTCGGATGAAAGCAAGTAACCACCACGAGCACAGGCACGAACACTACGGCGGTTCGTCTAGTCGTGACCCGCAGAATATGCAAGTTGTCGCGTATAGTCAGTAAGTCTGTACTCAGCTAATGCAAAATAGAAAGCGGAGTCCTCCATTTGTAAATCATGAGCTAAGAAATGAATATCTAAAGAACCAGCTGTCGACAGTATCTCACAACAACAAGTTGGCTGACGCCATCCAGCAGTCGGTCTACTCAGTGAACTTCAAAATAATGACTCCACTGATGGCCGGGGAGAAGGAGATCACGGACCAGTCTGATCTTGCAGGTGTTATCGAACGGGAGACTAAAGCTCAGATTAAAAATGAAACTCTTGATAAAATGAAAGCGCTGCGCATTTCAATGCTAGAAAAGGAAGAGTACGAAAAGCGCATCAAAATCATTGAAAATAAGCTTAATAGCATTGACCTTAATAATCTGAGCAGAGACGAGATTGATAAATCCATCGGCTTAGTTCCTGTAAACGATAAGTCCGGCAATAAGATCTCGCTGACCTTTGAAGACCGAGTTAAAAGCTTTGAAGAAGACATTGAAGAAAAGAACAGAAAAGCTGAGGAATTCGTTAAGAAAATGTAAGTTTTATTACACTCAAATTTTTATCTTTCGCAGGCAAGAAGACAAGGTCAAGAGGGAGATGCAGAAAAAGCAAAAGCAAAAATAAACTCATAGAGAAAGTCATTAAAGAGCAAGAGCAATTCAGAGAGAAACAAAAACTTATTGAAGAAATTAAGGAGAAGGAAAAGACTGAACATTACAGGCAGATCAAAGAAAAGCAAAAACAGCACGAGCTTGAACGTCTGATTAAGAAGTCAGAGTGGAAGAAAGCAGATAGAGAGCTTGAAAAGAAAGAGTACTTACTTTGACTAATACCACTTCAATCTTTAAACAACTTAACATCTTTTTTCTTCATTATTATTTA
>JAGYYN010042277.1:0-14587 GCA_021441665.1 Euplotes cf. woodruffi 2 WChen-2021 | reverse complement strand
TTGGAAACGGATCAGCTTTCAATATTGAAAACTTATTAATTAAATTTATATTTAAGATTAACGAATTCTGAAATGCAGGCAGAAAGCATTGATCAAAGTAATAATTTACCATTACTTTAGTTTTATCAGTTACAGCAGTCGTAGTCTATCTTTGTTTTATATTAGCAAATATAGAATTATTATTTATAAAATAATTGATTATATCACAGATCTAAAATTAGAGTTGATTTGCCATCATTAATAAAAAACCTAAAAATTAATAAGACAATACAGCCACTTTTTAAACCAATTAAATATGAGGAAAACAATTTTATTATATTGAAGTGCAGTGATGATAGTAAAATACTTGAAGTTAAAATTTTTATCTCCCTGATATTAAATTTAAAAATATTGAGATTTTATAGATTGAATATCAAAGTTTATTAAATCATAAATAAGATTGAAAAAAAGGTTAAAAGTATCTGTTCAGCACTCCAACATAAAAATACTGTTAATTAGTAATTAAAATTATAGTATATTCAGCATTCAAATTCGACTTGATTTATTCTGACTTATTTTACTAATCAAAATAGTATATAATTATTTTTGAAATCACAAACTAAGTATCAGCAGTAATCTTTAATTATAAAATAATTTATTTATCCAATCGATAGTGACATTTATTAAAATAATTAATCATAAATATAATTGCAAAAGTGAACTGTTTTTTTTTTTTATATAAAAATATTTATAATATATCAAGATTTAAATTCAAATATTTGAATAGCAGTCAGCTGTACATTTACATCTGCCTTGAACCACTGCTGTCTGTAGCTGACTCAAACATACTAAAAATCAGTCTTTTACTGTTCTAAATCCAATTAATTTGTATTTGTAGGAAGCCAACTTGATGCAAGCAGGATTGAAGACAAATGAAGTGAATACGAAGCAAGAATCAGAAACCTACTGAGAACTCACAGCAAAGAAAAGGCAATTTTAAATCAAAAAATCGAGTTTATGGAGTACCAGCTTAATGATATCAAGGAGAGACATGCGCATCAAAAGCAGGTCTCAGACAGAATGTTTTCGGCTATCAACTCCAATCTTTGAACAGAAAGCAGCGCAGCGAAGAAAGACAACGATAAAAGCGATATGTATCTGACGCAGATCAGAAAGTTGCAAGACGAAATCGGTAGAATTTACTTATTTTCAATTAACTTAGAGATATTAATTATTTATCATAAAATAAATTTTATATTCATCTAAATTAACTAGTAATTTTTAATGAGCTTTAATTTACTTATAATGATATCATTGCAGCTATATTACTTGCATTTGACTCTTCGGTATATTTTGACCCTATTTTAACACGTATTTGCATTTAATGATAACTTAGTATAATAAATCAATGCTTTTGCCATTTTAAATTTTACTTTTAACTATTTTTTTAGATTCATTAGACTCAAAGAAATCTAAACTTGAAATAAAATGCGAAGAGGCTGAAAAAGAACATAAAGCTTCTCAAAAAGTAGTCAACTGTTTAAAAGAAGAACTAAAGATCATGAAGAAGGAGCACAATTTGAAGCTACAAGAGTTGGAGTACAGTATTTCAAAAACCAAACAGAGCCTATCGAAGTTAACAGCAGGTAAATAAATTTCAATCCGACCTTATAATTTAGAAAATTTGCAATTAAAAGAGCAAAATAGTAAAATGCAGGATTCGTACAATGTAAAATTGCGAGAACAGGAGTCAGTTCATTTAAAGCAGCTTGAAGAGCTAATCTCGATCCAAGATATGGAAAGGACGAGTCTTCAATCCCGAATTGACATCCTTATGATAGACTTAAAACGCATGTCCGAGTCTGCTCTTCTCACTGAGAGCAGTGCTGAAAAGTGATATGAAAGCGATCTCAAGTGTTGCTGCTCGAAATCGAATAACATCAACATCCAGGTTATTTCTCAAAAGAAAGACAGGACAAACCAAAATAATAATGGTAAAGCCAGTAAAAACAAGAGTGATGACGGAGACTTTAATGAGATAATTAAAAAACTGGTTGATCAGATAGAAACTAAATAACAGTAAAATCAGCGAGCTTAAGCGTGAGATTAATAACCTCAAGAATACTATCAAAGACCAAGCAAACCAAATTGACCATCAGTGTAACTGTTACTTTTCAAAAGTAGCAAGGTAACTTTATTCTTTATAAATCTCATTTTTAAAGGCCAAGCGGCGATAAAAGAAAATATACTGAACTGAAAATTGATAGAAACTGCAATGGAAGGAACAGCTCTGTAACTACTAACAAGGCAAGCTACGATAACTGGCATAAATTGATCTGTGAGGACTTAAATATTGATCTGATAAACAACACGTAAGATTATTGAGTTAATACTGTGATGACATTGATTTAATCTAAAATTTGCATTTAGAATATGCAAAACTTTGTCAAAGTCTCCTTTGCCTCAGTATGATCAAAATAGTTTTGGCTTTGATAGAGTTTACAAGTCTAATTGATTACAAAACGATTCTAAGATTAAAAATGATTCAAAATAACGTTCATCCTTTGCTTGAAAGCAAAAGTTTGAATTTTAAACGAGCAGAGGTTCAAAATGATCAAAATATGCTTGTCGATTCATCAAGTCATAACGACCTGCATTTTTATGATGATTTTATGAAAAAGACAATCAACAAGCTTGAAGCAACTGAATCAAAGAAGAACTACTTGCACAGACAAACCAGATTAATCAAAAACTCACTCTTAAAGCTCAGTGACAAGCTGTGTGATGACGATGAAATGCAAACTCAACGTCCACATCCTCGGGCAAGCCTTGACATGTGTGATTATCTTAACGAGTAAGATTTTGGTTTATTTTATTTTAGAAATCTTGATCAAAGCTTGCTTTTAAATCAAAGTTCGCGAAAGGAGCTATTAAGACTAACAATTGAATCGAACAGCTGATTCAAGCATCAGTTCGCCACAAACTCAAAGCATCAAAGAGTCTGATCAAAAGCAGAAGGTGAGTGAGTCTCTTACCCTTCATGACTCATTTGACTTTAGATAGTAACCGTGAGAATTGTGAAAGTGAAGCGGATATGCATTTAGCAAGTTACTTTAAAAATAGAGAATCCAACAGTACGTCATGTCCTCTAATTAGTACAGCAAAGCCTATTACACTTATGCATTTAAAGCAAATAGAGAACCCAAAGAAGCATAAATACGAAGCAGAGATGCTGAGTAGCACGCCTAATTCATGCCTGAGCACTCTTAAGGAAAAACAAGACTGCGACTTGGTCCAGATGACACCTCAGAATACCAAGAAAAGGAAGTTTTAATTTTAAATCATTTCAATTGAATCTCATCCATATTTTATTTTAATAATCTTTAATATATTTTATATTAAATTTATAAGCATTTTTAATTGTATTATCAAATAAATTTAATAATCGAGAGAAAATTATCATAATAAAAAAGTATTTTTTAGTCCAATTAAATGCTTTTCCATCTAAAACCACTAAAAATGCAAAACTTGTATTTATAATTTTATAATTGAAATGCAAATGGACAACTTGTTGTACAAGACAATTGAGAAGATTGATAAAATAGAGATGAAGGGATTCCAATCTTCGTTTTTATTCAGGAATCGACTCATTAACGACGACACAAAGCCCAGTGGTAAAAGCAGCTCGCTTCCAAGGGTACTTACTGAATGCGATGTCAAAAGCAAGCAGAAATTTCTTCCGTTTGTTTCGGAGCGAGATCATTTAGGCAAACTTATCGACGCAGATTTTTGCACATCGATATAGACCGAAAGAACTCGTTAATCTCGAAGAATTTACAGTAACTTTGATGATATTATATTTTAGGAAAATGTCAAGTTCTATACTGAGCTCGAAATAAAGAAAATACTCTATGCTTCATTAACCAATTCCGTAAGTATCCAATTGGCAAGCAAATGGTGATAACTTTGAAATATATAGAGATTCTCAACAAAGATAAAAGCGTTGAGGACAAAGACTTAAATATTGGCATGCATTCGATAGCAACTGTGAACAACCCATCGCTTGACTACTCTTACTTCACTATGCACAATCCTACTAAAATCCCAGGGATACTATTGAATAATTTTGCAGCGGAAAAGCCGTTAGGTGATAAATTGATGAAGCTCAAATAAACAGACCCACGAGAGCTGTAAAGACCTCCTTGACAAGTTCAAAAAGAAGAAAATAAAGCCGTTGTTAGTGTCGATAAACAACGAATTATCGCAAAATGTAGTTAAGTCGAAAGCGCAGACTCCAAAGGTGATGGTCCCGCATACCCAGTCCATTATCTTCTGTCCAAAGACATATGGAAAGCCGCTGAAGACTAGTAAAGAAAAGGCTTTCCATCAGCTTTGATCTCCTGACAATTTGAGTTACTTTTGGAAGGCAAAGTCAGTCGTTGACTTTGGCAAGCAGATATCGAGAAACAGAGGCACGTTTAATAAGCCAGTCAAGCTCAAAGAGGAAATAAAGGTTACTTGATATGAACCAAAACCAAGAATGCTTGATGAGGTCAGCATTAAATCAAGATTTTAATTATAAACGATCTAATTTAATTTAGGAAAACCCTTCAATCGGCAAGTTTCAAGTTGGCAAAATCAAGAAACATCGAAGTGAAATTGAAGGATTTAGAGGACAAATTAGACGATTTAAACACCGCGTTAAGTTCGAATAGTTCAGTTATGTTCAATTGTAATAAATGTATTTTTACGGTCAAATTGAATTATTTAATGATGAGTGAAGTCATGGAATTTTGTAAGTTTGATGCACATCTAAAATAGACTACTTGGTTTCTTTAACAACTAAAACTTTTAGCTGCTCAAGATGCTTGCAATTTTATTATCACTCAAGAGGAAGAGATTAAGCAGTTAAGATTAGAACTCACAGCTAGTCAAAGTGAAGTTGAGTCACTGAAAACTACCTGTCGCGATCTTTCAGTCAAGCTAAAAGATGAGTAATAAAACAAAATTTAGTATAAATTTCCACTTTGCTTGCTAAAGCTCTCTGTCATAGAAAAGACAGAGAAAAGGTGATGAAAAGTATTTTGTGATTTAAATGAACAAGATATCTAAAAAAGCTTAACGACCAGAGATCACTAGATCACTCTTACAATACTCAGACATCAAGTAGTTACTTCGGTCGAATCAAAATAACCAAATCAAGTACTTTAAAACCATTTCTATTTTCAGTTTCTATAAACCGCTTATTGTTACTATTTAGGCAAAAATAGTTTTATCAGTAATAACGTTCAAAATGAAAAATTAAGTAAGGAAAATTCAATAAATTTTTATTTTAAAATATAACCATAATTAAGCCCGTAGCTATTTAGGCATAATTAAAAGCATGGAGTACGAAGAAGTGCCCGTTGTATCGATAAAATGCCTTCCTCAGTCATCAAATGAGAGGAAAGACAACAGCTCGAGTACTGTAAGCATTCTCAACCTCACTGAAATTTCCCAACTCAAATATTTCTGTAAAAATAGAGCATACTGAATCCTGAAGACTGAAAGGTTTCTAAACCGGCATCAAAACTCGTGCATTGCGATTGTAAGCCGAAAGAAGGCAGAAGTAAGATCCCCAAAGTCGCCTTAGCCACAAGGTAGGATTCTATTATATTTTTAGTGCCTTATTTTAAATCACAAATTTATTCTTTGTATATTGTGATAATTTAGACTAAAGGGCATTTCGAAGCATTCAAACAAAGCTGATTTGACGAAGACACAAAAAGGCCCGTGGGTTCAAGATCTCTAATCATCAGCATTCTTCAATTAAAAGAATATAATATTTACTAGAAATTGATAATAATTCTAATATAATCAGTTATGGAGGTCGGAGTAAATATAGATTTAGGCAGATTGAAGTAATAATTTTAGATTATACCAACACCCGAGATTTTCTATTATTAGGTAAACTATAGTTTGCTATTATTAACAAATCGCGAATGCAGAATTTAACTTAAGTAATCGAGTATAGTCGGATTCAGCTGCTCAACAATTGTCAATGTTGTTTTAGTTATTGCTGTTTGATATCTTTGAAAAACCAAACGCAAACTTTTCAGATCAGTAGCGTAAGTAGAAGACTGCAAACATTTAGATCGCTTAAATCAAAGAAGCAAGTGATAATCAGAAAGCCGTTAAAGTAACAATTTTATTGACGATCGAGAAAAGGATAACTGCACTCCGGATGAGATCTCAAGGGTCAAATCCGGAGTGCATTTGATTACTAATTTCCAGCTGGCGGTAGACCACGAACTTCAAACATACTTCACGTCGAAGATATAACTAACTGTTACAAGTGAATCGAGGACAAAGACTGGTTGGGACTGAGCATTCGGTGGAACACCATCGAGACTTTATTTAACATTGATAATATATCGGAGTACATTGAAGAACACATCCACTTGTCAAGCTCTCGCTCTCAGCCTCCATCAGGTATTTGGTTACTAACTGTCTAGGCTCAAATGCAACTTCGTTTTCGAATTTGCCGCTGAAAATCAAGGAAATCCGCAGTTACCTTGCGAGCACGAAGGACGTCATTCAGGATTTGATCGGTGGAAACGATGAGGAAGACGAAGAGGGTAAACATTGGTTAATCGTGTAGAAGAGGAAGAGGAGGAAGAGAGGGAGGAGAAGAACTCAGAAATGATACTGGAGACTGTTGAAGAGGAGGAAAATGCAATTACCCCTGGAAAAGAGGAAGTTGAAAAATCAAGGAATAAAGGCATCAGGTTTGATTTGCAAAGTGATAAAATATCAAAAAGTGTCAAAAGACCTTCGTTTATTGTGAGACTTCAAGAAGCTAATATTCCGAATTCAGCGACAATACCTCCAAAATTTCACTAATCAAAGTAGATTTACTAATTTTATTACTGACATAAAGAATTTTTTTAATACTAAAAAATATAATCTTAACAATAAAAACACCTCTTGTGCATTAAAATATTAATCTTCAATAACACCTTAAGCTTATTAAATATATTTTACAAATTTTATTTCAAAATCCCTCTCAACCCACATTCTCTCAAAGGTATTTAATACCAATACCAGCCTCAAATATAAGCTCTCTTTTCGCAACGAGATAGAAATTTATAAATAAAAAGACAGTAAAAATGAAGACCTGCAGCAGCCATAAATCACCACTAACAGAAGGGTTCCGATCGAAGCTCTCTTCGTTTAGCGATGCCAAAGTAAAGTTCAACTCAGCTGTGTATATTGGATTCTTTAAGCAAGAGTTAGCAATTACATTGACGGATTATACAGATCAGATTAGCTGCACACAATATTCTTGTCATCAATCGCTAGATTATATATTATTGATTTAGAACTGTTCATTTGGATTCAAGAGGACGACCATTCAAAAAGAAAACCCAGTCGAGCTAATAATTACTAATCAAAACAAGCCTTTACAAATACTACAGACTTCTCAATCCCAAAGCAATGGACAGCTGATTGGTATGAAATATCATCATTAACTATTTAATTGTTAAATTAGCAAGTAATCCAAATAAGAACCAACACCGGATAAGGCAAAAGCCAAAGCAGTAAATGCAGTGTTTATCAAAAAGTATTTAGTCCTTTAAATAATCCGAGTTCTTCTGAAAGTGAAAAGTTAATCAAAAACAAGCTAAAAGAACTCATAATTATGGCGAAAAAGTACCCTTCTCCTTTGAAAAATGTAACTTGAGCTCAACAAGAAAAATTTTACAACGATGCGTTGAGTAAGATTTATCAAAAGCATTGACAGAATTCGAATTAAATTTGAAAACAACGATTCTAATCAATTTTCAAACTCAAAAGCAAAATTATTTAACGAACAAAGGCTGCAGAATATTTGTGGTAAAGGAAAGTCATTAATAATTCAGCTCAAAATTACTTGAAAATATGCAGCAAGTCGAATATTGACGAAAGCACAAATGAAGAAATAAATCTTGACCTATCTGATATGGATGTGGCACTTCCACCAAAAATCAACGTGTCGAACTGAATAAGCATCAAATTAAACAATTCTAATTTCAGAGAATGGAGTAATTCTTTTGTTGTTCATGTAATCTGATCGATTCATTATTAATACCAATCTTGATAGACCTCAAATTTACATCTGGAACGCCAAAGATAAACCGTAGAAGCCTTTCTAAAAATAGCATACATACAGAACACTCAAAAAATCAGCAAAATCAAAGTTATTGAGAAGTATATGGAGACATTTTTCCATTGCAGTCGAGAGCATTAATTTCTCAGAATTCATCTCACAAAGTAACTGATTCATCCAGTCTTAACTCGTTCAAAAGACACCGCTCATTAAATGTGTTCAAAAATTGATCTGAAAGTGCATATTGAGTTGATAAAAGTACATCACAGAACGATTCTCCAACTTTAAAGCAGGTTAAGCTATCCTTACATCAGCTGAAGCTAAACGAGACTAAATATAAGTACTTTCTCTCTTCAATTATTTATAGCTTTAAACCGAAAGCTCACAGCTGAGCGCAGATGAGAGTGCAAAGCAGTTCGTGAAAACACAATAACAGTAACACCGGTAAGACAAAAAATTACAATTACAGGCGGGCATGATAAATTAAAGCTGAAGAAGACGAAGAACAACTCGCAAAATAGAGACCTCCTCCAGCTCGCTAATTACAAGATAGAGAAGTATGACCAAACGAGAAATAATTAATCCCATATAGACAACGCAGATTTATAGTCAAGCAGAAGTACGCAAATCCTCATGATATCAAAAATCTACTTATTTCCAAAGACCAGTCTATTCGAGTTGAAGCAGCTAAGATTTTTGATTTTGAAAAGATTTACAAGTCACAGCTACCAATCAGATTTAGAAAACTAGTCGATAGCCGCAATCAGACGATTAAATACAAGCGGTATAATGCACTTTTAGATGCGAATTTTAATCAGAGCACTCAGTCTAAGATATTTTGATACCAAAACTCAAAGCTGACTCGGGGAAACAGCCTTGTGTAAAATTAAAAAGTAAAACTGAACTCGTATAATATAGCTTTCAATTCTAAAGCGTTGAAATATCTTTAAAATGCTGTTTAAAACTGGAGACTCTTCCCAGTCAATGCAATAAATTGCTTTCTTTCGTTTGATCTCGTATATTTTTCAAGAACTCTGTCCAGATCAACAATGAATTTAGTTGCGTCGGGCTTATTCCTTTTAAATAAAGGCGAAAACTCTCTAATTCTTTGGACTTGAGGAGATAAAGAACTCGTTTCGTAGTATTTTGTATTCATCCGAAGGAAATGCTCAAAATTATTTTGAAGAATAGTGACTTTTGCTGAAATGGCCTTTCCAGTATCGCTTGATTTAAAAAACTTATGCTCGTATTCTCTAATTTTCCTCAAATTTCTTCTATCGCTGCTTGTGAGTCCGAAATATTGTTCTTCTTCTGAGTCATCTTCGAATTTATTTATCAGGAGTGTTTTTAACTTCTTCGAGGTTAAGCTTGCTGATTTGTTTGTTAATTCTATATTATTATGGAGTACTCAATACTTGATTTTCTTGCTGGGCTTGACTTTACTTTCTCTCTCGACTACAATATTTTCAATAGTTGGAGTGACTTCTGCTTCCTCCGCTTTAACATATACAATTTTGGGTTCGATATGCTGCTCAATATTGACTTGGATGCCGATCTCATCACACAAAATATTTTGCTTGATCGTTTGCACAGCGATACTTATTGGTTCATCATAATGCAGGATAATTTTTTCGAGACTTTTCTCTGAAGATATCGAGTCTTCAGAGCGAACCCGCTCTGAAATACGACGGCTTGAAGGCTGTCTCAGTTTCAACATCTTTTCAAGCATCGTGAGAGTAATATCAGTCTGCATGTAAACAGACTTCTTTTTGACATTTGGTAAAGCTTTTTGAGCCTTATTAACTTCTTCTTTGACATGATGTGGATTTTCTTCTAGATCAAAAATCTTATATGTTAACTTACGGTTTTTAGGGTCAATCATTTCGCCCTTTTCGTATATTTCTTTAAGATAAGCAAGGTCGTTTTCCATTTTTCTGAGTTGGCTTGATTTAAGCTTGACTGTATCCTGCAGTTTATTAATCTTATCTTCAAGATCTTCAATTATCTTGTCCTTCTTGTCAAGCTGGAATCTATAATAAGTTTAAATTATGCGCTGAATCAATTATTTTTAAATAACCTGATTAATATTGGTGAATAATAAAATGTAACATTTACTTTAGTTCAAACTCAAAAGATTTTATCTTATTTATCCTTCGTGAAGATTTCCTTTTTCAGATTAAGCATTTCAAGTGTGATGTCATCAATATTTTTGATTTTGTATTTTAGGTTCTTTTCTAATTCTTCAATTTTAGATCAATTCAAGAACTCTTGTTCTTTTAGATACTTAATCTCATCATCTAAATTTTTATTTTTCCTTGACGAGCTTAGATACGTAATAACGAATATTTTCTATTTCTGTGAGTTTAGCAGAGAGCTTGTCTTCGAGATTCTCATTGTACAGTTCGAGCTCTTTTACTCTTTCTTCTAATAAGTTTGAAATGTCAGTCTGAGTCTCCCTTGACTTATACACAATCTCTGGCTTCGCAAAGCAACTCGCTATGAATTTAGCCGACCTAAACTGAAGGTTTTTGCCTCTGACTCTAATTTCATTTTGGATGTTTTGAAATGGAGCGAGAGACGGATCTCTATCTTCTTCGTAGACTTTGAAAATAGTCTGGTTCAGGATTGAATTGTGTAGGTCGTCGAGTTCATCGTCAACGTTTGAGAACTTTCCATCTCGGACTACTTTATCAGCTTTAGTCTTCATGATCGAAATGTTTTCCATGTATTCCTTCATAGATCTATCGATTGAGTTTAGTTTTATTGATACGAGTTGTTATCATCTCCTTTCGCATTGCTCAGCTGGCTGATCTTGACTTTTGCTTTACTTAGCTCAGACTCAAACCGATCAAGAGACATATTTAACAGTAAGGCTTCTTGTCTGTGGAAAGCTTCGAATTTATTATAGTTGTTGATCAGCGCAAGGACGATATCATCAATTAGTCCTATCGGCGGCTTTGGATAAGACTTGACTTCTTCATAGCTATCATATAGATCTTTGTTGTAGTCTTTAACTGTGCTAATAAACTCTTTCCTATACGTCTTGTTGCCTCTCATTCACTCCTCGTAGATTTTTATAGTCACTGAAGCTCCTTTTCCTCGATATCTTCTTTTAGCAGGCTTATTCTGTGCTGGTGGGTCACCGTGTTAACTCTTGACTTCGTTTCTCCGTCTTTAGTTTTATACGTTCCCATTGAAGACTTGCCTCTGTGGAACTTGGCTGTGATTGTTTTGTTCATCGAGCTTGCTCGATCGTTGAACATGTCGAAATTTAAGCTTTCATGCTTTCTGTCTAAATACATGTGTTTAAATTCTTAATAAAACACAATAGGATTTTTTATTTGATAAGAGATCTCTTGAAAATACTTAGTAAAATAAAATATTCGTTTTTGATAAATTAATTTTTTATTTTGAAAATAATACAAGAAGAAATATGTAAATTGAAATATAAGTGATACTCGTACCTTCAGTCACTACAGTCTCCAGCTTTTTTTCGTTCAATTTATCGACTGTTTCATAATTTGAAAGCTGAGTCTCCATCAGCTTTTTATACGGGTTGATGCCAGATTTAAAATTGCTTCTTGTCTTTTTATTTTGAGTGGTTGCTCTCCGAATCAATTTGTTGTTTTCACTGAGTTTCTTCATAAGTGGCATGATTGTGTTCTCGATCTTAGAGAAACTTTCTTTAGAGTTTTGTCTCAGCTGAGACCTGGACATTTTGCTTTCATACGGGACCTCATTGTTATTTGTTATTTGAACTGCCTTTTCTTGACTGTCATTGTGCCCAGTCAGCTTAGATATAGACTTAGTTCTGTTTCTGTAGTCTTTTTCATACAAACTCATGTTCTTTATTTTTAAATTTTGAGCCGATCCTTCGTTATTTATTTTTGAAGAAAACATTTATAGTTGAAAATGGCTTCACATCTGTTTCTTCATATTGCTAAAATAAAAATTAGATAAATAATTATTTGATATTCTCAATTTAAAATTTATAAAAAGCTAAAATAAAATTTAAATTTAGTATTGCTTTTAAAACTCACAAATTCAAACTATAGGTAAAATACTTTAGAAAAATGGATTTGTGAATATTGATTTGCTGATTTCATAAAACCTGCTTACTTTAAGGTTGCTCTTGGCCCTTGACCTGTGCATGTACTGCTCGGTGAATTCAGTGTATAAGTTAGCTCCCCTTTCCGGCAGTGACTCTCGAAATAGAACATCGTTCTTATTATTAAGTTGAGTGATCTTCATAGTCAATCGCAATAAATTTAATAATTCAATTACTTTTGCAATAATTGCACTGTCAGCTACTTTAATTTATAAAGTTTGTTCATCATTATACAGCTAGTGTTATGTTTTTAACTTTGAATGACCAACAAAAATAAATTAAACACAAATAAAAATATTTTATTACTTAATATTGAACCCCCAGGACAGCTTACGATAATAGCTTACTAGTTGTAATTATTTATTGAGTTGAGTCTGCAAATTCTTTCAGCATTTTTCATTTGTAAGTCCATATACTCTATATGAGCGAGGGAGTGCTCAAAGCACTTTGCTGCATTCTTTTCATGATCTAAGATCTTCATCGCTCGTTTGAGAATGAATTCATCTGCTTCGACTTGGTCTTTATCGAGACTTTGGCTGAATCCTTCAATAGACTTTTCATCGAGATAAATCTCATGGGACAGTTCTAAAAATTACAAAGCTGCGATTACCTTTTGGTGGATTAAAACCTCTCACATCAGTACTGAGTTTTCTAAGTCCAAAAGAGTCAATTTGCATTTTTTTATCATTCGGCTCAATGATTTTCAATGGTGAGCTTAAGTTTTTGTATTTGCTAAGCAGCTTAAAGTATTTCTGGTTAGGCTCTAAGAAAGACCCCTGCCCATTGACTTTTTGCAGTTTCTCAATCATCTTTATTTTCAAAGCCTTTTTCTCTTTTAAAATCTCATCGAGTTTGAACTTCAGTAAAGAGTCTTTGACCGGTGAATTCGACATCATGAAGTTGTGGAGGTAATAGCCGCTGGCTTTAATGAACTTTCTCTCTGGCTCTTTGGTCTTATCAGGTTTGTTCGCCATTTTGATGATGCACTCTGAAATCGACCTTTTCGCCTTCGTTGAAAATGGAGCTATCTTATTAAAGTTGTAAGAGATCTTATCTGAAGTCTCAAAGAACTGCTTCACCGTATAGTTTTTCTTAAGAGGCAAATGCAAATCTCTATTTCTGCATTGTCTTCCGTTTCACTAAGAACTCAGCTGAACTGTGGTTCTGCTGCTGAGATGGTTCTCGGTGAGACTGACAGTTATTTGATTGATAAAATTTATCGCTTTTATCAGCAACTTGCTTATTTCTTCCTCGAATGATTTCAATCTTACTGCTTCGCTCTAAAGGAGACGGCATTCGATAAGTTTTTGAATCCACGTTTGATTTCGTATCATCAGTCCCGATTTTCTTTGAGTTGGAATGAGATAACTTGTAGTTGTTGCGCAATTGTGGGATCTATGATAAGCCGTATTAGGAAAACAATATACTTTGTCGAGGATATTGAACTTCTGCTGCGATTTGTATTGCGGAGTGCATATCAGACTCCTTAGGTTTATAATCGTATCTGCTGTGAATTCCTCCTCTGGCGAGTATATCGTAATAAGATTTACTTTTGAAGCAGAAGGCTCTTTTAATTGAGTTTTATTCGGATTTTGACAATTTCTTGCCCTTTTCAATAACGTACTGCCTTTTAGATTTTTTGTTAGATGTGGTGGAAGTACAACTTTCTGCGTGAAATCTTTGTTACTCATGAAAGCTTTGTGTTTATGAGAAGTCTATAAAATCAAAAATTCATTTGTTTTTTATTTATAATTTTCAATAAGAATCTGGTGATTTCTTTTAATTATCATACTAGAAGTCTTAAATTGTTGATATTTACTACAATTTCTTATTAAATAATTATATTAAGAAATACACGCAATTTTTAGTTCCAAACAGTCTGGCAGATTTAGTTTTAACTTCATCAAGCAGCTATGAAGAATTATATAGTTTAAATTTATCCTTTATCATATTAAATCTTCAGTGATTTTAATTTGCTATTAATTTACAGCAAAATATATTCTTATAAACTCTATTGCAAAAATATATAAACCAAGAGTGAATCAGCTAATTATTTAAGAAGAATTTATTTAGTCTAAAAGCTAAAATTTAAGCTATATTGACAGTTGACTTGATTTACAATAATATGTATATTTTCATTGAAGCTTGCAGTGATTTTTTAAATATATTATTTTCATCGCAAATGCAAGATCTTTACTTTTAATAGATACGAACTATGCTGCTGGTTGTTTGCTCTTAGCTTGGCCATTCAGAAGCGAGAGCCTTGCATTGTCTTTGCAACATCAAGCTTCTGCTTTGGTGTTCTGTAGTTATCTAATTGATCTGTCATTTGTATTAATATGGGTATCCAATCATGAAACCCAAGATATATT
>JAGYYN010042163.1:0-10884 GCA_021441665.1 Euplotes cf. woodruffi 2 WChen-2021 | reverse complement strand
ATCCCAAACAACCTCACTTCTACCTCCGTCCTTCCGATTCCTTTCCAACTCCTCTCCTTAACCACGCTCCTAATCCCGCCCAAAAACACGCAACCTCATCTCACCCCAATCTCCCTTAACTCCAACCCTCACATCCACAATCTCGTTCTTCTCCCTCTGAAATCAGCAACTTTAAAATAACCTTTTTCATAATCTCAAAACCCTTAATTTTCAGCATTAAAAACACTGAAAAAATTCATCTATCCACCTTACAAGTCACATATTTCCAGATCCTCATTTTGAAATAAAACTTGGATATTTGCTGTTTTAACGTCATCGATTTTAAAATTGCGAATAGGGGATAAGACAGAATGACTGGGTGCTTACCTCTGCAGCTTGGGTGCGTCTTTGTTGTACCTTCTGGCCAATGCGTCTTTGAAGAACACCTCGGCTCGCTTTGTTTTGTTTATCCCCTGCGGACTGCAAACTGATGTCTGCGGCTTCTTTTTATTCGACTCCCGCTTCTGCTTTAATTCGCTGATTTCGACGGAAAGAGGAGTAGTAAGATACTCTCTTTCCTGTTCGGAGTCACTAAGCACTGGCTCTTTCGAGATCTTACGTAAGTTGTCGACGAGGAGGCTCAGTTTTTCGTGGTTGACGTTCTCCAGCATCTTCGTCGTGACGCTTGTGTTGATTGCGTCTTTTTGATTAAATGCAATTTGCTTCTTTTTAACAACGACTCCTGATTTCTTTGATAATCTCGGCTTCTTCTGGTTCATGCTTAAGAAAGATTTAAGGCAAAATACGCCTTCAGGGTCATTCGATAAAAGCTTCGGGATCAGGCCGGATACTTTCGGAGTCTTGTCCATTTGATTTCACAGCTTCTGGATCACGACACTTTTCATTCGTTTTTTGACTTCATTTTTAATCATATTGTGGAGCTCAAGATAAAGACCGTTGTTGATGCTGTGCAAAGAGTGTCGAAAGACGTTCCTTTCAGCCTTGGTAATGAAGTTCATCAGCTTGCCCCACTTATTTTCGCTTAATTCTTCGAGAGCTTCCTTGCAACGGCCGTTGTTTCTTTCTCCAAACTCCATGTGTTTGTTTACCTGAATCGTCTTGTTATATGGAGTTATGTAGTAGTCAACTTTCGACTGCAGTTTTGCATTTGGAATGTGAGAGTAATTCTTGATCTCTGAAGCTCATCTCCTTTCTGGATCCATGATGCAGTCAAGGCCTGTAGAACTTCACTTTTTTAACTTGAGTGCGAATAGAGGATGCTTTTTCGATAGTGGAACCGGGGTTGCCTATAGTAAAATATAAATAATCACTGTGCTTGCTTATATTTTAAGATCGCGATGGATTTCTAAATACAATAAAGTTAAATAACTTTGATACGAAGTTTTTCATTTACAAGATTGATTCATGATTCAAAATTATAATATATTTTGTGTCTCCTTCCACCAAAATCTCGAATGAATTTGTTCAATTCATAATTTTAGCGTAATAGGTCTTTTTGTAATCTTTGTTTTATGTAATTTTTCTCAGATTGAATATGCAAATTAATTGAAAGTGATTTGATGACTGCATTATATAAGCAAAATTATCATAGTAATAACTTGAAATAAAACGAGGATTTAAATAAAATTTAACCTTCGCTTATGATTATAATCATATGCAAACTTTCTATATTTTTTATTCTAAATCGAACGATTTACCGATTTCCAGATTTACATCTTGCTTATTATAAGTGTAATTTAAAATCTTTACTTTAAACTTAAATTTATTTTTATCACAGCAGCAGACAACACGGTAATATTGTGCTTAATTCAAGCATTATTAAGCAAAAAACACAATGGAAGTATATTTACACGTATCAAAGTGAAAGCAATTTAAATATCGTTATTTTGCATTTACTCAAACAATATCTCCTCGAGACAACGACCAAAAATAAACCATTTCTAAGCTACAAAAACGTCCAAATTTCAGCAGGCACACTACCAAAGCGTAATGGAACAAAAACCTCAAGTTAATCCTCTTTCCCAGCAACGACCAGTATAAACCCCGCTTACAATTGTGTTTACGATGTGTGTTCCTCCCCTACATTTAAGCATAAACTAACATAGCACCGAATTCCGATTATTTTGAGTGCAGCACAATACTCCTCCCCAGCCATGTGCCTGCCCGTATTCCTAGTTCTCAATGGCGAATAGAATATGAATAATAAATAATAAAAGGAGTGATTCTGGATGTCAGTCATTTGTATTATTTTATTATCTTTCTATAGTATTTATAGCCAGTGCTGTATTTATTAAACTACTATAGAAATACAATCCTTTGCAGTGTGCTTAGACACAACCCACAGTCGGGACTGAGATACACACTATTTTTAACTTTGCTGTATTAATTTAGTATAAACAGGTAAATGGAACAACTTACCATCAGAAGTAGACCTATTCCTGAGCTTGTTATTTACTACAATTTGTAGTCATTTTATGCTTACTTCAGACTTAGAGATCACTGCAACTCGATTTGTAGGCTTATACCATTGAGAATTAAAATAATATTGTTTATGGTTTTGTGTTTAAGAATCTATATTTCAAAGCAAAAAATTGAATTTTGTAGTTTTACAATGAAAAGAGTCAGAGCGTCAAAGATTATCGATATATCAAGAATTAAAGTTTCCTCAAAAAGCCCTGAATTTAAGACCGTGTGAAAAGCTAGAAATTCAGTTGTTGACAAAAGAAATAATTTTTTTAAGCAGTCGAATCAGATAGTAGGAATTGAGCATAAATAAATACTACACTCCGAGGTCTAAATGAAATGAGGTTACTCGGCACCTAGACTATAACATTCTTCCCGCAGAGTCGATTCAAAATAAGATCGATTACTTCATAAGTCCTTACAATAGAGACAAAAAGATAAATAAGCATATGTGTTTTGAAGAAACACTCGGAGAGGTATGAAATATTAAAAAACCACAGTTGTAGCTAGCCTTTCAATGCTCTCTGCCTATCGTGTTAAAAATAAAACTGTCTAAATACTGTATCTAAAAACATCGCGATAATTAAAACAACTACAGCTAAGATTAGAATACGAATACTTCGAAAAAATTGAAAATCCGAATCTTAGTGAAATCAATTCTGACTAGTAAAATATAGGGTTCCAAGGCTAAGTGGAATCGGCTGTCCCAGTTCATCACCAAACAAGAAGAAGGATCCTTCAGGAAGTCATTAATAAGTACGCAGCCGCTGCCTCAGTTGGTATAGATATTAATAACTCACTGTATCTTGAGCTAAAGTAAGGAACTGCAAGCGAAGATAGACAAATCAAATGGGATTGCCAGGCATAAGTTCTGCATATTTTCTAAACTTAACATCAATAAGAGGAAAAGTGTCAAAAAGTAACCGATTTCGTATTAATTTTTAGACCAACAGACAGCAAGTACATCAGCTTTGAAGGACTGACACAGCTGATCTTCGATTCTGAAGACAAAAAGAAGTCTAAGCTTAACAGAACCAGAATGAAAGAAAGCAAGTCAGCAAATGCATTTCAAACCAGCAGCAAAGACGTAAGTTCGATTAAAATCAGAAGAGAGATCATGCGTCTGAGAAATAAGAAGATCAAAACTCTAACCCAAACCCAAAGGGACGGACAAGAGCAATCGGCTTACTTTCTCTTAGACAATCCTATGCAACTAAATCAAAATATATTGCAGAAAAGAACCAAACGGCAGTCAATATTATTTGAAAGCAGGGAGTCGGAGATGGAAAAGATCAAAGAACTGCAGACCAAACATTTGGAGCAAGTCGAGAGCTTAAATACTTCTGCAGAATGGTGAAGCAGTAGTACGAATGATTCTTTAATCGAAAAACTACTCCACGGCACTCATCCAGTTTTCTTCCAAACTCGAAATAACTCAATGAAGGCGAATTTACAAGAGTAAGTTATTATTTCATTTAAAATTTGCTATTTTTAGTTCAATTTATTCAAGATTTTAATATCTGTACGAATCTAGCTCCAAAATAAATCTCGAAACTAAGGAAAGTCCAAAAAGATACAGTGGAGATACAGTATCAAAATTTCCGAAGCTCGATGAGTTCTACTCATGAATGAAGAAGAAAAGCAATCTCAGCAGTATTGAATGAGGCTATTTGTTAAAGATTGAAAATCATTTGAAAGACCGGATGTTAAAGGCAAATACCTGTCGGAGATCGATTAACTGTCTATCGCCTTGAAGTTCATTTGTCAAAGGTAACCGTAAATAATTTCTTCCCTACTATCAATCTCCTAATATTGATTCTAGACTCTGGCATCCAGCCGCAGTACGTTGGGAACGCATTTAAATACATAAAGCAAAGAGTAAAGAATCTTTGAGTCGATATAAAATCGCCTGTTGTAAGTCCAGAGACAAAATCGCGGAATAATCTTCCGCTGTTTTGTCGGACAGACGGGGAGAGCTTATTGCTGCGTTAGCCCACCGTGGTAAATTAGCAATTATCGAAATAATAAATATGTTAAAAATACACTGTTCAATATTTTTTAGTCCTCCATTCCAGCTGTATTAGTACACTGCACTGCAAATGCAGATCAACAGCAGACGGCTGTAGTTGGCGACTCCGGCTGCGGCAAGACCTGTCTGATCAGCCAGTACGTGCATTCTAAATTCGATGGCAGGACCAAGGCCACGATCGCGTGAGAATACGCATTGAAACTGTATGATATTGGCGACTCGACTGTTCGGCTTAATATTTGGGACATTGCAGGGCAGGATAGCGTTGGAGGCATTAATAAGTTGTTTTGAAGACAGGCTGCAGGAGCTATTGTTGTTTGTGATTTGACTGATCAGGAGACTTTGGAGAATGCGGTTAAGTGGAAGAGGCGCATGGATGAGCTTTGAACGACGTGAAAAGGGGAATTTCCTGTGGTGCTGGTGTGAAATAAGTTTGATTTGGTGAAGGAATATGAGAAGGAGAACCAAATTGAGGATTATATGATGCAAAAGTAGGGAAATTAGAGTTTTTTGAGGTTTTAGAATAATTTTTATTGGTTTGTTTGAGATAAAATTAAAATTTATTGTATATTTGATTTTACAGATGTAAATTTGAAAAATTTAAAATATGATTGGAAGAATAGGTCAATTGCTGATCTATTCTTTTCGTTTATAGTAATAAATTGAAAAAATCTTATGTTTTAAATTCTCGAATATAGTTTCTTGGACAAATTCTCTGAATTGAACGGCTTTACGTGATGTTTAAGAACCTCAGCCAAAGAGAATATTAACGTCGAAGAAAGCTTCAAAGCTTTAGTTGATGCAATTGTTGAAAACAACATGACGATAAAAGAAAATGGAACTGCAGAACTCAATATTAACAAAATTTCAGGAGATTGACGAGGAACAAGTAACAGCCTTTCATCATTATATAGATAGCTTTTTGCTCTCGTTTTCTGAAAGTATATCAACAGTTCCAAAATCAAGTATAATTAATAAAAATAAGAATAAGCCGTCATGATGAAAGTAAATAATTTGATATTTTCAACAGCATTAGTAAGTTTATAAACCATTGAGGCGTTCATATATCAAATATAATTTTAATATCAACTCTTAAAAATGACTGATTCAGAGCGAATCAAAAGCGGTAATAAAGCAAATATTTCTCCATTGCTTGCAAATAAAATTGATTAGTCATAGATTATTTACGTCGCTAATTAACTTTTATAACCATCCGAAATTCTATATAAAAATCAATCTGTTTTACTAATAACTTTAGATTTGTCATATTACCAAAGTCCATCGGTGAGTCACCGAGAGTGAGGCATCAATTCTTCAGAGCTGCAGATTATCGATAAATTCGTCAGTTTCAAATTCAAAAAAGAGCAGATGCAAAAAGTATCAATCTCCCAGCCAGTCAGCCACAGGAAGACATTAAGAAAGATCAAGTCTGTAAACTTCGGTGATTCGAACAAAAATATTAATTTCATCAAAAAACTCCATCATAGGGTAAATACTATATTAAAAAGACTGAGAAATTGGAATTAGAGCTTATTGCAGTGAAATCTATATCATGCGGATATTTAATTTAATAACACACTATTTACGATGAATAAAAATACTATTGATTGGTACTTAAAATCAATAATTTTGCAATCCCAAATGAAGCCAGATCGCTTGCCTATTCCCTCGGTGTATTAAAATCTGCCTAAAACACCCTATATCGCGAATTAAATCTAGCCTCCGCCTGATTTTTGACTGTTTTTTATGCTGTCGATTTTATTTATATTTTTAGGGATTCATGAATCGGATGGGGACATGGAAGTTTCTTAATGAAAACGAAGAAATTAGGCATACAAATCTAGACCGCAAGGTCAAGTACTTCTATGCGCCTTACAACAGCGGAGTTAACTATAACAAGTGTATGAAGTTCGATGCGCCGCCGAATGATGCGAGCTTGCTGAGCAGCAGTCGCAAAGATCACGACGGGATCAAGTCGCAGTGGAGTAATTTATCAAAAAGTAAGATCTTTAATCTATAATTATTAAACTACTTTAATATAGTCATTTTTCAGAAAGACTCGAATGTTTTTAAATAAGATCGCAAAGAGCATTAATAAAAAAGGCACCCGACGAGACGGGTTTCTTTCCCCACAGACACACTACGATTTTTATTGCGATCAATGTGCTAAAAATAACGCCTGAGATCGGAATGTCTCGAAGAATGACACTAAGGATCTTGATAAAATTTACCGAATTAGTGAAACTAGTTTTTCCCATAGAGATAGCGAAGAACAACAGCCTTTAAATAATACAAAAATAGACTCCTGATTCACAACAATAGCTATGATGCCGAAGTGACACAAAAACTCCCGATTTTCGAAGTTTAAAGCGGCCAAACAGCATCCAAAAATCAATGTTTCTAACTTTATTTCAAAAAAGTGTGATAAAAAACAAGTAAAATCAATAGAAGATTCACAATGTAAACATGGAGAGAAGCACGCATACGAAAATCAGATTGAGAAAATTGATAAATTTGTAAAAACCCATGATTTTAAAGATCTTAACGAAAATAAATTGAACTCTGACGAATTAATGCAGTTAATTTTAAAACGTCCAGGTGTTCGACCAGATACTGAAAGAAAAAAGCGAACTCAAAACAAATGAATCTTAAATAATACAAAGTCTAAAATTGATAATAAAAACATAATGCAGCCTGTTCACAACGACCTGCACATCCGTATTAAGAGTCCGAAACTAAAAACAAGAAGATATCTGTCTCCAAATACAAAATTGCGGTTGGCTTACAGTCCAGAGGCAAGTAACAAAGGCCCGGATTCTAGGTTATTTTTATCGAGTAAATTATGTCCTTCAATGAATCCAAAAGTGTGGTCGAAGAAGAGCAAGCCGAGTTCAAATACAGTGACGACCAACTGAACATCAATGGCTATTTTAAACTCGTGCAAAACTATACAGTACAGTCCGGATGCGTACGCATAAAGTACTCCTTACAATAATAGTATTTTCTTATTAAAAATTAATCTATAAGTTTCGATTTATTACTAATTATTGCGGAATTGTTGTCCCCATTAGTCCGGTGTTATTCATTCCGCAGCTGAAGCACAGTGAGATCTCTGCTTTTATCCTTTATAAATAGTGAACGATAGCTTTCGCAGCATCTGTGGGTAGCTTTACAGCTCCATATTGAGTTTTGGAGCTTTTGCATTCGGTAACTTTCAATAGCAGATAATTAGTAATAACCGCAGCCACGGTCTTGCAGCTGTATTGAAATGAATGTATATACAAGAACTGCTACGCCGACTGCTTTGTATGGAACCTCACAGCTCCGTTGCGGGAGGACTTTGCGTAGCACAGCCTCAGCTGTCGGTTCAGACTGACGTGCTTGCGCCTCCGCGGACGGTGTGAAGACAGCTGCGTCTTCACGTATTTGGATAAACGCGTTTTGAACTTGCTTAGAGCTTCGTTTGGCTTCATCGTCAAGATTTTTGTGTGCACTCCCCGGTTTGTTTGAGACCCAGTCTCTGATGTGAACGTCTGATGCGTCCAGGTCGTCGGCATTGACGGCTGAGAACCGCGAGATGATAACAGTCGGCAGGAGAGTGGAGGCGAAAAGGGAGTTAGCACGTCCTTGCCTTTGTAAAAGTAATTATTTATAAACTTCCGATTTAGCTTTAGTGGAGGCTTTTGGTGCGGAAGTGGCTTTGATGAAGGACTTTTAGGTGTCTTTGATCTTGATACACTTAGCATATTAAATGATTCATTTGTAATTTGATTTTTGTCTTTGGCTATCTTACTTGATTTACTTGATTCAGTTACAAATGAACTTCTACTAATGAAACTGCTTGATTTTATTTTCAGCTTATTTCTTGGATATCGAGCTATTTTAGCAATTACATTGTAAACTTACTATTTTGAAATAACAGTCCATTTCCAAAGAGAGATCTGTTTCTAAAGCAAAACATTAGTTTTTTCCTATATTTTTGATACCTCTTGCTTGACTTTTTTTCGATCGTATTCTGAGATATCATTTTATCGCTTTTTGCTTTATCATTCTAGTAAAGTATAATAACTCTGATTTACCTCGATTCCAATACATTTGTTTGATTTCTTTTTATTTAAATCAAAAGGATTGAGCGGTTTCAAGAACGACTTATCGCTTCCTTCTTTCGACATCACATCATTATGATCTTTCGTGTCAGAATGAGAGGATTTCGATGACATTTCATCACTTTCACTAATATTGAAATTATTTGCGCCCCGGAAGCTCAAAAAGTATTTATTTCCTTTCTTCAAATTCTTTCGGAACTTATTAAGTATCATGACCTGTTCGTCAATATTGCCAACGCGAGCTTTTGGGGTGTGTCATTCATGATCTTGGTGGTCTTCATATAAAAATATATTCCGTTCGTTGATATCTCCGATGCGCTTCATGCTCATCGCGTCTATATTAAAAATTTACCAATTCCGCTAGGTTCGTGCAGACTTCAAAGCCGTGGCGTCAGGAGAAAAGCTTACCAGATCAGTCTGAAGGTCACATGCTCTTTTTTGATTTGTCAAACCAGCGCGTTGGCTGGCGAGTAACCAAGCTGACTCTCTTGACCGCCTAAAGATTACCGCAACCAATTACGTCTTTGGACTTCTTGAGACACCGTTTGATCTCGTTGAACTCTTCATTCTGAATGTTGGTGATGATCTTCTGGAAGTGGTCCTTATCGTCGTTCAGGATGAACCCCGATATACATTTCCACGCTTTTATTCCAACGGAGCTAAAGGTTACCGCTCGGCCTTACTGAGAAGTGAGCTTGGCATCTGCGGTGGTGGGTCGTCCCCGAACCGCATGAAAAACGAACCCCGAGTCTCATTGTGGTACGGCTTGTAGTAGTAATCGAGCTTATTTCTGCATTTTACGAGGCACACTGTATTTGTTAAGGAAAGTAATACCGAAGGTTGACTGATGCCATGTCGTCATACATTCCTGCTTTTACTCTAAATTTGTTTATCTCAGTAAATTTTAGCATTGAGAAAATGCTAAAGATAAGTTAATATTGATAATAAGTAAATCTGCCTCTGTTCGTAATCAAAAATTACAAAAGACCTAAGTATTGAAGAAATGATTTTTTTATTTTGGATAAAATTTGAGTAAAAACCAAAGATTTTTAGAGAAATTTTTAGAATATTTTTGGATTTTTACAAACTAAGAAATTTTATTTGTTTTGTTTTCGAGTTTATAACTGAATAATTTAAAACTTAAAAATTTATTTATTGTTTAAGATTAATTGCAAAATTTTAATTATTAATTTTGGCAGTTTAGCAAGATCAAATTTAGTGAAATTATATTCAAAAGCTGCATAAAGAGTATGGAGTAAAGTTAAAATACGTGATTTTATTTATTAAGTAATAAAAACTACTATTTACTATTAAAAATAAAATCAAATATCAATCTATCATAAGTAACAATAAAATAATGGAGGAAGTACTGTAAATGTTTTTTTAATGGATTTCTTTTGTTTAAAAAAATAAAATTATTTACTTATCCAGAACATCGTAAACAATTGCCTATCACCTTGATTTTTAATCAAAATACCTAAATTTAGATTCTAATTAAAAAATCTTGACTCTAAAAAACAACTTCTCAGTTAATTTTTTATTCAAACAGCAGTAAAATTAATAATATTTAAATTTTTTAGATTCATGGATTTTGAGGCTCTAAACTATGAAGCCTCAATTTTTGAATTTTAATATTGCAAGCTCTACCGCGTCTGCATGTTTACATCATCCGCAAGTAGGCCGAGTGCTTACCCGCTGTTACTTAAGCAAAGCCAGTCGTTGGATCCGATTCTCCGCTTCGTCAAATGGTGTGATCATTGAGATAAATCCTTTGCGCTTCTGGTGGTACCTATTATTTCTGCTGTCTAAAAGCAGGAGAGATGAACAACGAGCGAATAAAGTAAACATTAGGCTTACTTATAAGCGGAATCGAACTTAAACGAGTTCCTTATGTGCGGCTTCCTCGCATGCTGCTAAAGAAAAGCTCCCGTTAGCTTTAGTTAGCATAAATAAAATTTATTTCGACTGCAAAATAAATAGTCAAGCTATGAGATTCAAAAATACCAAAAGAGCAGAATTTATTATAAAAATAGACAATTTGGTGATGTGTGCCACGATTGGGAGATAGTTATTAATAGACGACAATCGTGTTTGATGAATAACAATAATTTACCACTGCTTTTGCATTCTTCTTTGGGTGACGCTTTCGCACGCAGAAATCACCAGTGATATTTACCACATTTTGGTGGTGATGCTTTGTGTGATGATGCTTCCTCGTGTCTTCTGAGTGAATATTTAAATGATTATCTAATTTCGTATCAGACATTTATGCGATTCTTGTCTTAT
>JAGYYN010042149.1:0-11658 GCA_021441665.1 Euplotes cf. woodruffi 2 WChen-2021 | reverse complement strand
ACGTAAATAACCTTGACTGCATCTGTATACTTTCCAGAAATATAGTCTCCGTAATCAGAGAAAGTAATTATCATATAGACTCCAAATAGGACAGCTTTAGCAATAAAAGTGATAATTCTTATAAACATCTTGCACAATACTGTCGAATTCGATATATTGGAGAGACACATGATACCCGAACAAAGAATTCTTGGTAAATATACAGCTCCAAGAAGACATAGACTTATAATACCATAATCTTTTGCTCCGTAGTTGAAAACCATGATCATATAGTTAAATTTAATTCCAAATCTGATTTTAACATATAATCTGTAATATTTAAACATTTTAACTCGATCCTTCACAACTTCGGTTGAAATTTGAGACATTCAGGAGCCTGAATAAAATTCTAATATAAAGGCCAAGATAAGAACTAATTTTATTATCCTGATAATATAGTTTCACTTTAATTACTGCTTCACAGTGGTAACTATAAAATAAAATCAACACCTATAGAAATCCAGTTTAAAATCAAAGTTAATATTATTTAAACCGTATAATTAGTCTAACTCTAAGTGAGTAAGAATAGAAGTGAATACAGCTGAAGACTGTTGGTTCTGATCAAAAACAAACAACAGCTAGCTTCCCTGCTAATTAATACTGAAAGAGAATACCGACAGAAAGAGACAACCATAATCGAATGGAGTTCATAGGCCAATTCACTACAGCCATAATAATCTTTATAAATGGGCAATTGGAAAAGCAATCAAATTTAAGTACTTCATTAGTTTATTCGTAGACGAGTCAGTCGTTGCAAGAAGAGATGAAAATATAAAGATGAGGAGCAGAGATTATTAACAGCACATTAGCTTTCATATCAAACCTGCAACTTTGTCAGAAGCTAAAACAGTTCGAATTCAAATCTAATTAATGACGAATGATGTGAAACAATTATCAAGCGATACTACTAATAATGTTAATATGGTGAGAATAGAGTAAAGAACGAATTCATGCATGTTAAGAGAAGAAACGAGCGAAGAAGACTTAAAATATGTATTTGACGGTAATACTCTTTTTTAAACTTTCACTTTGCAACAGCAAAAGCTTTATTAACGACATATTTATATCGATAATTTTGGGAAAGCTATAAAAACTTATGCGATATGTTGAGATCGATATAAAAGTAGTAATAACCAATCAGCCAGACACTCTTACTTTATAACTGGATTTGGAATTGACAGAATTGGAGAGTAATTGTTAAAATAGGTACTTTGAAAAAAACAATTCAGAAAGATCACCATTGATATTTTTGCAAATCATTTGCTTGCATTGCCGTTTTTATACATAATTAAGATATCCACATACCCGAATCCAGAGACAGTATATAAAGCGAAAAGGAGTAATAATTTCAATTATTACTACTATTATTCCTTTTCAAAATTTATTTGAAAATCTTAATGTAATTCATCAAGTAGCAGTACGAAAGATAAAATCAATTTAAAGCGCAGTTTATTTAGATTTTAAAACATAGTAAATACTTTTAAAAGATTTAATTTTAATTCTTATTAGAAAAAAGAAAAAATAAAATTTCCCAAATTATCAGAGACTTATAATAATTTTTAATAAACAAACCATTTAGTTTTAAAATAATTATTATCATTATAAGGAAAAGAAATTTACGTCTTTGTTTACTTTTTAAGCACTTTTAACTGCATTAGCAAAAGTTAATTTATGAGTCAACAACAGCATTTCCTTGAACTTCTCAAAATTAAAATTTATCTAAAAGCAATTATAAATCTGCAGCTGCAATCGGTATGTTATCAGTTGAAAGGCAACTCGGTCGGAGAGTGGTGAGTTCAGTACCGAGATGATTCAACACAAGCATCCAGAATTCTATAAAATTCAAGTGCAAGTAAGACTCAGTGCGAACGTAGAAATCATCGTCTAGTAAATGAAGAGAGGAGATAATCCAGCGATGTTACATTTAAAAGCTACTCTCACCCATTTAAACAAGAATCCTAGCTTACTGTTTCAAAGACATCTTGAACGGGAAAAAGAAGGAAGACCAATCGGAATCCTCGTTTTAAAATGCTGGGTCTTACAAAAGAGTATGATCTGTTTTTTTGATGTACTAAATCAAAAGAACTTCTGTGAGCTCGAATAAAAAGTACCAGCAAACACGACATTCCTGACATTTTCGAATCGTGAACTACTCATAAGAGAGTTTAAATTTACGATGTTGGTACTTATAATGTACTTGATTATCTGAAATTGTAAATAATGGATGCACAGAAAGAAGAAGGTTATAAGAAATCATATCGAGATGATTGAAGTCAACGATTAAATGCTTGAGTTTATCAAAACTATCAGTCAGTGCCAAATAAAGTACTTTTTGTATTGTTATTCATTTTCTATATCATGCTTAAAACTGTTGTTATTCATGCGGGTAATAAAGATAAAAATGATCTATAATTTTATTATAAAATAAACACATTTAACAGAAGAATTACCAGAACATCTATAATGTTTTCCAGATTAATAGAAAAATTTAAATATTTCATAAATAAAAAAGTCACATGATTACTACAAATATTCCTAAACGAGTATCCTGACTCATCATTCATCGAGACAGAGTAATCAAAGAAGAGAAGAAGTTATGCAGTTTCAATATGTATATAAAAAGGAAATAATATATCAGTCAGATTTAAAAATATTGAAATAAATTTTAATATTATATATTATGAAGATGAATGTTCAAGTTCAAACTTGAATTTTATGTAAACTTTCTTATTATGAGTGAAGTCATTTCAATCCACATCGGACAAGGAGGTATCAAATTCAGTAACGCGTGTTGGGAGCTCTTCTACCATGAGCATATAGTCGACCTTACTGAAACCGACCAGGGAGACTCAGACCTGCACTCAATTAGTGTGTGGATGAACATTCATCTTCATAATTTAAAATATTAAAATTTATTTTAATTAAAAAATTTTTCACGGATTTATGAAATACTATTCCTTCAAGTTCTACTTTGCTATTTAATTTTACTACAAAAACCAATTCATTGCCTTTATTTATCTTGGAGGTTTGATAAAGATTGTTGTAGATAGAAGTATAAAAGTTAAAGTTCGAGTGGTACATTAACCAGACTATATCTCACTATAATACAGGATAGCTAGCTTCAATCAAAAGTGTAATCATCATTCATTTATTTATTTAATAAGCCAGTTTCAAATACTGCTATTATTAATCGATAGCATTCGCTGATATCAATTAATGATTATTATCACTATTTGGCATACTAAAATTTAGCTTATAGTTATGATAGAAAGTAATTTAGTAAACTGTTGTCAAAAACTGTCACAAAATGTTTTTAAAATTAGTTAAAATTGAGTATTTTAATTCGGAGTTAAATAAAGTGAAATACAAAAAGTCAAGAAAAGAGGATGAAGTAGTTTTATATTAAATTCAATATTTGCATTTTTAGTCTCAATAATGATTTTAAAGATGATAATATTTTTTTCAGCTTCTTAAATACATTCAGTTTTAATCGAAATTGTTCAAGAAAAGGTCTTGTATCTATCAAATTTAAATTTTAAAAATACTGATATTCTAATTTAGCATAATAAAACTAATGACTATTGAAATTTATCTATAAAACAACGGTTTAAGTATTTAAGCAATAATGCAAAAAGGATATTATTTATTACAATTAATTTATTTATAATTACTTGTATAAAAGAAAGTGATGCCTCCTTCGATCAAGTCTGCTATAACTGCTCACTTAGGCCCTGGGGCTCTATCACATCATCAAATTGATGTCCAAGATGCCATAATAATCCGATCTTTGTGAAACAAAAATAAATATTATTATCTTCAATCAATTTTTCCTTAAATATGAGCAGTTAATCAAATAATAAATTAATTTCTCCACCCAGTTGCGAATGTAAAATGAGGAGTAAGTATTGAATATCAATAAGTAAAGTTGTAAATATAATCTCGAGTTAATTACTTAAATTTTGTAATTTACTACAACTCTCTAATAATTAAGATAAATAACCAAGTCAAGCTTTAGTAAAATAAATAAATTGGTAGTTATTATTTAACTGACCTAAGAATTCAATTTCAAGGTCTACCACTTAACCCAAAATAATAATGACAATGTGATTGGATATCCACCACTCGTTAAATTGATTATTTATTAAGATTAGATTTTAAAATAAGAGATGGTAAGTGGCAATTAATAATTGCCTTCGGGAACTATAAGTAGCCTCAAAGGATCTGCCATTCTCATTTGTAAACATACTTTCTGTCGCATCGCTATTCTGGATCTAATTATATTGAGGGCAAAGACCTTTAGGTTTGGGTTTTAGATATCAGTGCACAGCATAAGGATTATTTATAGCACACTCAATCAGTAACCAGATCAGTAACCAGATCCAAGAATTTATTGAGTGATTGAGGATACTTTGATGATGCCACTATTTTTATTATTGTATTTATAAATAACAAAAGCTGACCTATTTTGAGACGATCTTTATTAATTCCTATAAAAGTCTTAATTATCGAGGTTTTTAATGCTTGTATTTGTAATCGGTGCTGTTGTGATTCGTGTAAGATGAGTTGGAGTTTTGTGATGGTTATGGTTGTTATTCTTAATATTCCTTTTTGTGTTGGTTTACTCTGTTCGAGTAAAAGTTTTATTATATACATAGATTTTTGAAGATTTATTTAAATTTTAATATTTTACAGTTAAAGATTATGAGGCTAATATTCAATGATATTTTAGTTTTAATTTTACTTATTTGATTTATTTTTTTCCTAATATTTAAATATTAAAAATTTTATTTTTATCAACAATTATTTTTTTTCTGTTGGCTTGACTTGTATTGTGATAATAGCATTATAAAACTTTTGTATTTCTTCAGTAAAAACTAGGTATCGATATTAAAATTCATTATGAAAAGTTTAAATCATTAAAGTATAAAAAAACGAGATAAACCGAATTTTAATTAAAATTCAATTCTATAAAATATCGAAATTTCTTTCAAAATATTGAAAATTGAAATTCAATTGATCCGGAGTTATCTTTAATTAAAATAAATCTATCTTGGGCTTCGTTTTCAAGCTTAAAGCTTTACATTAAGATGAAATTTTACAAGGACGGCAGATCCAGCTTCAGTAACCATATTTTGAATCTTTTCAATTCTCTCTCTAAGAGCAAGCGACTTTGAATTTATCATATTGAGCTTCATCCTTCTGCATTTATATTTTCAATCGATTTGATTATTTAAATCAATAAAGTCATACACATTTATCAGTTTCCAATTTAAAAATCTCATTTACATTTTCTTAAAAAGAGCTTAAAGTAAGTTCGAGTATTACTAAACTCGAATATAATCTGTCAAAGCTTAATTTTTGTCGACTAAAAATAACATTCATCGATAATATTTTATTCTCGAAATAATAGTTTTTTTTGAATCATAAAAAATAAATCGTTTGCTTGAAAATTATATAAAAATATAAATACGAATGATTGCTTAAAAATATGAGTTTGTTTAATTTATAAAGATAACAGCGGAGAGTTGTAAGCTTGATATTCATCATAGTCTGGCTGTCTATATATGATACTTCAAGGCCCTAGTTTAATTGTAAACACTCGCTTTCAAATTTAAATACATAATTATACACACTCTAAATAGCACTTGTATATATTGAATTGATTCAAAAGCGATTTTGTTAATAAGGCAAAATAACAATATATAGCCAGCTTCAATTATGATCCAGATATCGTATTCATGTCTTTTGGTTGCATCGTTAATATTATTAGGACTAATTTGTCTGACTTTACAACTTGTATTGCCAGTGACATGACGGACAGCACAGAGTATATAACGATTCGGAGGATATCAGTAATAATATGCTCGTATTGCTTAATTATCGCTGCTGCTTTATCAAATTTATCAGCAAGTATGATTTATTACAAGAGGAACTTGAGAATCAAGAAAATATAAATGCTGACTCCAAAAAAAATTTAATAAAAAAAACTCTATTTAGTTTTAGTTGAAAATAATAACGATTATAATTATTTTTTAAAGCTTTTATTGTTTAAAATATTTGATTGCATATTCACGCGAATTTAAATTTTTTACTTTTAGTTTTAAATCATACTTTCTATAAGTTGTAATTTAGTTAAAGTAATTATTTTATTTGTAAAGATTAATATAAAATCAAAATTTACATTCAAAAGATGCTAAAATAGCTATCTTAATTTAATTACATAAGCTTAGCTACCGGATAACTTTTGATTGCATTTATCAGTCTCAAATTACTATGCTTGCTAGCAACAATTATAATAATAAATGTAGTAATAAAGTATTAATGAGTTTACTATAGATATTTATAAATTGCTATATAAAATAAATCGGTTATAAATATTATTAATATTACTTTAATTTGTATTCAGACATTAGCTTATAATTAATTAAATCAATTTACCTTAGCGAACCCATTAAGATCATGCATTCGAAGTAGTCGAGCATGTTTTTTTTTTTACATCAAATAACAGGATTTTTATTGTCTAAGCACATCACCTCAATGAGTAGATTGAGTTTGACTAAAATATTCTTTTTTTGTTTGTTTTTCATTGACAACTTAAGCAAAATTAAAAAATGAAATAAATTTAATCAAACATATTCCAACTTATTTTTAAAAGACTAAAAAATCTTTTGATTTATTATTTCGGGAAAATAATAAATTGAGAGTTTATATTATTACTTTCTTAATTTTTTTAAATTAATTTATTGAAATATAAATAATGACTTCTGTTAGGGTCGCAGTAAGAGTGAGACCATTCAATCAGAGAGAAATCACTAAGAACTCTCCCTGCTGCATTAAGATGAATGGGGCGACTACGATCATCACTGATCCAAATACCGGAATCGAAAAGAAGTTCACGTTCGACTATAGTTACTGGAGTCACGATGGATTTATCGAAGACCCGGATACTAAAATGTTCGAAAAGGACAGTCCTTCCTCGAACTACGCCTCTCAAACTCTGGTGTTTAACGACTTAGGGCTAGATGTGCTGGATAACGCGTTTAATGGCTACCACACGTGTCTGTTCGCTTACGGGCAGACTGGCAGTGGTAAAAGCTACTCTATTTTCGGTTACGGTGCAAACATTGGAATTATTCCAATGGCCTGCGCTGAGATTTTCAGAAGAGTCAATGAGATAAATAGCAAAGACGCTCAGGAATACCAGAAAAATCCGAATAAAAAGCCTGATCCCAAAAAGAAGAAACGCACTGAAGACGAAGACGACGATGATAATCAAGCAGAACTGTATGAGGGAAATATCAAGTTTGAAGTCACTGTCTCAATGCTTGAAATTTATAACGAATGAGTCCAGGATTTGTTTATCAAACCGAATAACCGACCCAAAGGTGGACTCAAAATTAGAGAGACTAAATCAGACGGAGTATATGTCGACGATCTCACAACTATCCCTGTGAGTTCTTATGAAGATATTGCGGAACAAATTGAAAGAGGAACATCTTTCAGAACGATTGGTGCGACTAATATGAATGCAACTTCATCTCGTGCTCATACAGTAACGACAGTTTCATTTAAGCAGACATATTACGCAAACGGAAAACCAACGAATCAAAAATAAATCAAATATAAATCTTGTCGACTTAGCTGGTAGTGAAAGAGCAAGAACAACTGGAGCAGATGCAGAACGACTTAAAGAAGGATCTAACATCAATAAATCACTTTCATTCTTAGGAAAAGTAATTAACATTCTTGCTGATAAAGCGGCAGGGAAGCCAGAGGCTAAAAATGCAGTGGTTCCTTACAGAGAGTCAAAGCTGACAAGAATTCTTCAAAATGCTCTCGGAGGCAACTCAAAGACTTCAATGATTGCAGCTTTATCTCCTGCTGATATAAACTTTGAGGAAACACTGAGTACTTTGGTTTATGCGAACCAAGTCAAGAGTATTCGAAACAGAGCAAAAATCAACGAAAACCCTCAAGATAAACTAATCAGAGAATTGAAGGAAGAAAACGAAAGACTTCGGAAAATGTTCGAAAATAAAGAAATTATTCAACACGAAATCGAAGAAGATAAGGCTAATGAAGACAACCTCGACGGAAAAGTTTGCCTCATGAATATCAATGAAGATCCCTTGCTGACTGGAAAAGTCAAACATCCGATTAAAGATGGAAATAACCTCATCGGTAAAGCTGGAAAGATACCTCCTCCAGACATAGCAATGAGCGGGGTTGGAGTTGCTCCAAGCCACTCTCAGATCAAGTGGGACGAGACAAACAAAAAGATGATGCTTTATCCAAATGAATCTGATCCAAATAAGAATAAAACGTACTGAAATGGAACACTTATCAGCGAGCCGATAGAATTAATGCACGGAGACCGAGTGCTATTCGGAAATAACAACCTGTACATCGTTATCTTCCCGGGAATGGAGGTTCTCCCCGAGTGGCTTGACTACGAAGACGCTATGAAAGAAATCATCAAAGAACAACTCGATGCCCTCAAAGACGAAAAATACAAAGCTGCAATGGATGAAAAACTCAGGAAACTCAAGGAAGAAATGGACAAAGAAAAATCTGACCTCGACGCCAAGTTCAGAGACGAACAGGACAGAATTGACCAAGAAAGGCTGAGAATCGAAGAAGAAATGAGGAAGAGGGACGAAGAACTACGAAAGAAACTTGATGAGTATGGAGACGATGCTGACAAGATTAAAGAATATGAAGAAAGACTTCGTCAACAACACGATGAGGTTGAAAGACTCAAAAGGCAGCAAGAGCAAAAAGAAAAAGACTTCTTGAATGAAAAGAACAAAGCCCTCAAAGATCTAGAAGCTGCTAATAGAAAGAAAGAAGCAGATAAGTACCATCTGCTAGCTCTCGAAGGACTGCAAGACCAACTTGCCAAAATGATTATCATGTGTAATGAAGCCAATGATATTGCAGCAAGTCTGGGAAGAGAGAAATATCATTATGAACCATTTATTGATACTGTTTTGCTACCGAACGGAACAACAGTCCCAAAAATATTCTGTCGAGCCTATCCTGACAAAGATAAAGAGTTCCACAATGTACTTGCCTTCGACGAAATGGAAGACAAGATGTACTTGATCAGAGATAAGTGGGAAGACTATCAATATGATGTCAACCGCGATGGTCCTTCAGCTAAAGCACTCGAAATCGATGAAGACGAAGGAGAAATTTGGGGACTAATGATCCGCGACGACTGGCATTTAATCGGCAACGTGTTCTTATTTATGGACTCTATGGCCATGCTTCTCGGAACAATGAGCGATGAATCTCCAATAGTTGATACCAAAGGGAAAGAGCAAGGCAAACTTGCATACTCTCTCGATTTAAAAGTAACTGATAAAGACGGTAATCAGAAAGACTGATTTATGATTGACTCTATCCGCGACTGTTACGGAGACGAAATGGAAGTAACATTTTCTATTCATCAGGCTAAAGGAATCCCGAAGAAATATTGAAACGAAGTCTTTGCTGAGTACCAATGGATTGATGATATGGCGACAATGTTTTCTACAGATCGAGTGGTCCCGAAGAAGAACGATAACAACCCTGCGTTCAACTATAAGAAGACCCACTATTTGAAAGTTGACAACTACGTGATTGAGAATTTAAGCAACACCACTTGAATTGTATCTGTGTATGGAAAACTCACTGACGAGAATATGCAAGGCCTTTTTAAAGATTTCAATATTCGGCCAGAGACTGCACAAGTAGTCCGAAGCACTTCTGAGTTCCAAAGTGATGCTTTCTATGATGCTGCACTTGGCAAAGGCAATAAACAGAATGTATTAAAAATTGAAGAAGCTTCAGAACACTCAGATGACTCACAGATTAATAAGATAAAAGAAGACGAAGAAAAAAGATTAAAGGAACTTAAGGAAGAACTTGAGAGAATTAATCATCAAAATGAAAAACTCAAAAAAAGAAATCAGTTTAATGCCGAAAGGACAAAAAGCAGGATGATGATGCTGCACAATATTTTAAATATTTGAATATTCAATAGATGGAAAATAATGATAACACTTAATAAACAATTTGGTATTATCAAATATTTTTTTTAACATAATCTCTTATTAAGCAAAATCAAAAACATATCTTAGTTTCAATTAATTTATAAATATAAATTACCTTTATATTTATTTTAAACAACATAAAACATTTATTAATTTACATAAAAATGAATTTCTTTAAAATCAATATGTCTCCTTTTTGACTTTTAATATTGAAACAATTTCCAATAAAATTTAAACAATAGTTTTCTGTCTAAAAATTACTTTATTTCGTTAAAATTTTAGCAAAGGTAATCCCTTTAGCTTGCATCATTTATCGTAAAATGATTGTAAAGCACTGCTTGTATTTCCACTCCTAAATTAGCTATAAACTCAACTTATTTTTATATTTGTAATAAAGACTCCAAAATTGGATTAATGAATTAGTTAATTGAAATTATTTCTTTTGGATTGCTGAAACTACGATGATTCCAATAATCGCGCACACTCAAAGGAAAATCAACACGATAATGAGCTTGTCTTGGAGATAAGTCCTCGCAAAGTATCTCAGATATTTATTGGCTCGTTTCATTCCGGACTCAATTTCTTCATTGACGTCGTTGATTTTCAAAATTAAGTTTTCCTGCCGCTCCAGCTCTTCAATGTCCTTGTCAGCCATACTCTTCATTTCCTCGACTCGGCCTTCAATGCGTTCAGCGACGTTATTTTGATTTCTGCTGAGTTTTGAGTCCGTGGTTGATCGCTTGCTTTGAGGACATCTTGTTGAAGTCGAGTTTTCCATTGGTGTAGATCGGATCGTCACTTCCGTCTTCGTCCATTTTCTTTGAAGCCAGCATCTCCTGCTCTTTGAGCTTGACTTGCGCTTTGAGGTCGTTGATCATTTCAACGTACTTTTGGTGTTTATCATTTAAGCTCTTTTCCTGGTTCTTCGGCATTTCGTATATTTTTTGCTTATAGGCTTTTGCATTTTCGTCAAGCTCTTGCAGCGATTTCTTCATTTGCCTCATAAGCTGGCTTTTCTCGATAATTGGAGCAGCTGTGAATTTTTTGATGTTTTCATCAACTGCTTGCTTTCCAGAATCTAAGCAAGGGTTAATTCTGATAAGAGGCAAGTTAATTGTTTAAAGCAAAATACGTACCGAAAGCATCTTCGTAGTCGTCGAGCTCGCCGGAGTCCATGTTAGTTTAAATATAATAATCGATTGAATTTCGTATAAATTAAGAAGTCTAATTGAAATAAATATAATATAGCAAAATGGGAGTCTGCATGCCCTCTAAAAAGATAGCGCCTTCTGAAACTGTTCAAGCTCACTTCGATGTCAAGTATCTTCTTGGCAGAGGAGGCTTCGGAGAGGTGTGGAAGGTTATTGCTAAATAAAACAAAAAAAGTGTACGCTTTAAAGGAAATGAGCAAAATTAAATTGATTAAAAAGAAATCTGTTCATTGAATAATGAATGAACGGAACTTGCTGGCTAAGCTTAAGCATCCATTTATTATCAACATGCACTATGCATTTGAAGATCATGATCGACTATACATAATTACTGATCTAATAAATGGAGGTGACATTCGATATCATCTTAA
>JAGYYN010042100.1:0-10226 GCA_021441665.1 Euplotes cf. woodruffi 2 WChen-2021 | reverse complement strand
ATCGACGGTTTGATTTTGATCATATTCAGGTTTAAAGTTGTCTTTGACAGTATTTGGGTCAAAATTTATCTTATTTTTGTGTTGATTTTGAATATCAAGATTAGCATTTTGTTCAACAATAATCTTCTCGATAACTGAGTTGGCAAGCGACCCGATTACCGGAGATGCATTCGAAGACTCTCTTAGTACCTCATTTTGTGTGAAGAAGTTGTTAGTATTAATATTCAAAACTTGTTCATCCTGTTGCTGATCTTTGTCTTTTAGTCGAGTCTTTCTTTTGTTACCAAATCGGCCAAATTCACTTTTGTTTCTTTTCTTTGCGAGTACAGGCACGATGTCGTTGATTTTTCTATTTTTGCCGATTACTAGTTTTGATTTTTCTTCTGTCTCCTAGCATGCAGAAGTTGTTGATATTAAAGTTAGATCGAAGACTGTCGTTTTGCTTTCTTTCCTGGTTTTCCAAAATGACTCTGAAGAACTTTTCAGCTTTTGACGATCTACAATAATCAACCAGTGAGCTTACTTCTGTCGGTGGCAAGAAATTAAGTCTCTGAGCTTATCGTCGGACAAAAGCAAGATATCGTTAACTCTCGGGCTGTACACAAGCTTGTCTCACTTATTTTTGGATGAACTGAATTCCACTTTTTACAAAGAAGCTCGGATTATTCTGTAAATGAGAGCTCGTATTCAGCCCGTTCATGCTGAAGGCGAGTTTCCAGCTGTCTGTAAGATTGACTTTTCTTTTATTCGTGGCGCTGTGAAATCAACATTTTCTATTCGGTGGCTTGATGCCAAAGAACTCATTTGCAGTGATATTATCACTAGTCTCGCCCTTTAGCCCTCTGTCATTGAAAAGATGTGAAGCTCCTTTATTCGAATTCATTGGAGTATTTAGCATTCTACATTGATCAGCTGCTGTTCACTTACTTTGAGTCGCTTGTTTTTAATGGTAACTTATTTAGCTTTTTATTGATTGCGTCTAAATTTGCGATTTCAAAGCAAAGTTTAAAGTCATTATAAAATAAACTATCTTTGCTGTAATAAATACAACATAACGTGAGTTGTATTTTAGCCAAAAGAAGTAATTATTGGATTATTAAATAAATTAACAGCTCTAGCGACATGCAAAAACCTCACAGAAAATAGGGGATTTAAAGCAAGCGAAAATGAAAGTACGTTTACCTTGAAAATACTCGTTTCTTTCCTGTCTTTTACTTTTTTGCTTCTATTTTCTGCTCAATATAAAGCCTTTGGCCTTCAAGCAGAGCTTCCTTCGTATTGTTGTTGACTTTGGTCCTGTACTGAGTCTTGATTCCAGCTTTGTAGCTGAGAAAGCTTGGAGATAAGATGTCGACGACCGGACTATTCATTTCTAAAATATTTTATATTTCAAAATATATTGCATAGTCGCAGTCGAAACACGACTTGTTGATAATTAAAATTTAGGAGTGTAAATGGCTGACGCTGTTGTTGTTGATCCTGCAATTCTATCTAACATTCAGTTCCTTTCGACTTCGATTACCCCGACCTCAGCAGAAGTCAAAGATGATAAGAGCAAAATTAGTAAAACTTGGAAGCCAGAAAGAACGATCTCAGCTGTCTGTACTGGTGGTAACTTTGAGTTCTCTACAGATGGAGAAATTGCTTACGCTCTGCATGATGGAAAAGTGAACCTGTGCAAGACCAGTAATATGCATGTCGAGAAATTTATCGAATTCGATAACGAATATATTATTACCTTCACTGTATATAAGAAGATGATGGTAACAACAGGCAAAAATGGGGGCCTCCGTCTTTGGAACCTCGAAACCGCAACTTGCGTCAAGTATATGGGAACGGGAAATTCTATTGTCCTTGATATGAAGTTCGATCCCTCCGGCAGGTACCTTGCATGCGGCACTGCTGACAGAAGAGTAAAAGTGTTTGATATGGTAAAGGATAAGATCACTCATGACTTCGTTGGACATAAATTGTCAGTCAGCTTAGTGAGATGGCTTCCTAGCAAATCACAAGACAAGAATAAGTATATTATTTATTCAGCAAGTGAAGAGGGCGTCATTAAAGTCTGGGATTTAGTATTGAACTCGTGTCTTGGAACGATGCATTACCACCGGTCTCAAATCCCATCGCTCGCATTTACAAATGACTTAAAGACTTTGATTGTCTCGTCAAGAGACCAAAAACTATCGTTTTGGAACCTGAAAGATAACACCTTTGCTCGAATCGGAGCTTTGCAGCTGAATGAAGACGTTGAAGGAATGCAGTATGTTAATTTGCAGATTTCTAAGGACAAAGCAGCCCCGTATTTGATTACTGGAGGCACCGACGGCAAACTTAAGATCTTAGATATCAATAATCAGAAGTATGTGTATGAAGAGCAAGACCCATTAAAGCAGGAGATTGAGAGAGTATTCTACCTTCCAAAAGACAACCAGATCTTGACGCTAACAAATGACCAGGTGCTAACATACTACAATTTGTTCATCAATGAATCAACTGAAAAGCCAGAACTCAAGCGACTTTATAGTCTTTGCCTTTACAACGATGAAATCATCGATTTGAAGTTTTTAAAGTGACTCGATGACCATATTGTAATGTGTTCGAATAGTGAATTGGCTAAAGTCGTTGATATGAAGTCTCAAAAAGCCAAACTGCTCACTGGTCACGAAGACATCATCATCGCAGTCGATACTTTCGGAGATTACTTCATTACAGGATCAAAAGATATGACTTGAAGGCTCTGGAAATTAGTGAACTTTAGTGAGACTGAATCGTCATTTGTATGTATTGCTATTCTGAAAGGCCACAATATGAGCATTACAAGTCTTTGTATCGAACCAAAAAGAGGCAACTACTTCATCTCAAGCGGACAAGATAACACAATTAAAAAGTGGAATTTAGCTGAAATACTTGCAAAAGACTACTTAAAGAATCCAGCTGAATTCCCTATATTGGTAAACACAGCTACAGCGTCAGAAGTAGCTCATTTAAAGTACATCAACGTCGTCAAGGTCTCACCTGGAGACAAGAATAAAGTCGTTGCGACTGCCTCTCACGACAGAAGTATTAAAATTTGGTCTGCAAACAACTTCGAGCTGAAGGCAACTCTAAAAGGCCATAAACGAGGAATCTGGGACGTTGAGTTCTCGCCATTTGAAAGGATACTTGCATCTGCATCGAGTGATAAGACAATTAAGCTATGGAACGTAGCGAATGGTCAGTGCCTAAATACTCTTGAAGGACATCTTAACTCTACAGTCAAAGTTTTATGGGTCAACAACGGCCTGCAGATCTTTTCAGCTGGGTCTGACGGCACATTATAAAAATCTGGAACGTCAAGAAAAGCACTTGTATTAATACATTCGAAGAACACGACGATAAAATCTGGGCTATGGACGTTTTAGACGATAAAATACTGACCGGTGGGTCAGACTCAAAACTCATCGAGTGGAGAGACGTCACTCAAGAAGTCGAGGATGAAGAGTATAAGGTCAAAGCTGAGAAAACACATGAAGAACACCTCCTTTCCAGCATGATATATGAAGGAAGGTATAAAGAAGCTGCAATCCAGGCATTTAAGCTGAAAAAGAACCGAGATCTGTTTTCAGTCATCGAGATGATTCTTGATCAGACTAAAGAACATAATGTAGAAAACGATCCTGTCCTCATTGTCTTAAACAACGCTAAGAAGTTCAACTCACAGTTCCTCGGGAGTCAAATACACGAGACAAAATCACATGACCACATGCATGCTGATTTAGCAATAAAGGAGATCGTGAAAGAAATGATAAAAATAGATTCAGTTCGGCTATTAGAGACTATTCGAGATCTCAACGTGCATCAAAAATACTGCAATATCGCGCAAATTTTATTATTCCAAATCTTCAAAATCTTCGGTCTCTCGAAGTTTATCGACTTCATTGAAAAGCAGTTTAAAGAGAAAAATGAGGAAATGAAGCTAAAGGACCCAAAGAATTTTGTTCCGATTAGCAGAAAGGACATTATTTCAAAAATTAAAAACTACCTGACAATCATCGACTTTTATTCTAAAAAGCATATCGATCGAGTCCAAAGAAACCAAAAACTCGGATATTTAGTATCCTTCGTCCTGTCGAAGTTCACTGTTGAGCAAGAGAAGACTGAGCTGAAGTCGCAGTTCAGTCAAGACGCATACAAGCACAAGCAGACTAAGAAAAAACGGGAGCTGAAAGCAGAAAGACTTATGATTGAAGCTAAGGAATAAATAAGACTTATTATTTTCAATAGCGACTTGCAATTTAACGCTGTTTATTTTTTAATTACATATTTTAGTAAAATATGGACTCGTTGCTTGATTTTATCCATCACAGCGCATATTCAGGGGTTGTTATTGTAGTTCCAATGCTAATAATCCTGTACTTCATGTTCACTTTTGGTAAGCAAACGAGTTATCTCAGTTTAACAAACGGCATATAGGATTTAACAAAGCTGACAGAATTGTAGAAATGGTAAATTCTTTATAAATCTTCTATCTTTGCTGCTTTAAACTCAATTAAAATTGTATCGAGATTTGACTATTAAAAATTCAACTAAATTTATTAAAATAATTTATCTTAGGAGACAAATAATTCAACTTACAGTCAAGATTTAAGCAGAAATACGAGAGACTTTATAAAAACAAGATAATTTTATTTTCTCGATAAAAAAATCAACTAATTTTTGTTATAAAGAAATAAATAAATTTTTTCTGTATAAAATCAAAAACTCAAGATCATCGATCGTCACGATTTCATCGAACTCATTAATGACTTCTCAGAGTTGAATCGCAATCAGGTGTTTACAAGTGCCATTTTTAGGGTTTTGAATATCCTTCGCGAAGTCTTTTCAGGGACAAAATGCAGTATCAGCGAGTACACTGTACTTTTTGCTTCCTTCAATTTCCTATAAATTTACATTGACATTGCGCATCAATTTCTCATTTTAAACTTCATGATATCACATAGTAAATATTTAGCGAAAAAATTATAAATTTTTGTTTTAATAAATCTCGATTTTTGCTATAAAAATAGCTGAAAGTTGGCACTGACCGAGTAACTGCGACTGGGGATAGCTTCGTCAATGCGTCTTTCGTCGATCTCGTAGAAAGCCCGGCCGCTGCCTCGTCACGTGTACTTCTCTAAAAGATTAGCGGAGGAGTACTGATGCATTTGAAGTGTAGGAACTTCATGGCTTCTTTGAATAACACTGGCTCTAGCTCCTGCAGCACGACGCAGAAGTCCTCTTTGCTGAGACTGCTTAAAGATGCCTGCAGGTCGCTGATTTCCATTTGTCCCGCTTCAATAATTTATATTGAATTTTATGAAGGTCAAGATCGAAAGGATCACATCCGATTTAAAAAAAATAATAATTGCTAGTTTTAGATTATTACTCAATTAAGTGAAATTAATGAACTACAATTTTTTATTTTTTAATATTTTTTTCTTCATTTTATGACCACTTTCAAATTTTATAATATTTTATTTACTCATTTAATTCTTGACTTTTTGACTCTTCAAGTGGATTGAAGTTTATGTTAACATATTCAGATGATTTAAGCTTATTTTCTATCTCTTCAAATATTGCATTCTCATTTCTATAAAAATAAAATTTTATAAAATTAGTTATCGAATGCAAAGAGTATTATAATAAAAGTTTTACTTTATTATATTTCCATTTGAAAAGTGTCCAATTAATGATTTTCCATCGGAATATTTATACCATCCTTCCCCATTCATTTTAGAATTTTTCATATTTCCAACATACTGGTCTTTATTTTTAAAGAACACAGATCATTTTCCATTGAGTTGTCCCTTAATAAACTCTCCTTTAAAAATCCCAACTTTAGTGATAAGTGAGCCTAAAGCAAGTTATTGGGTCTTCGTGCTTACCAATTCCGTGGAAGAGGCCTTTATTTAAAGTCGCCCTTATACTGTTTGATACCGTCTGCCCATCAGAACTCGCCTTTACCTTGGTATTTTCCATTATAAAAACTTCCGCTGTAAATATCACCATTGCTCCAGATGAGCATTCCTTTTCCGTGGAATTGGTTTCCCAAAAAGTTTCCTTTATACATAGCCTTATTTGCCGTACGTATCGATCCATTTCAGCTGGCCTTCGCCGTGCATTGTGCCTTGGTTGAATTCTCCGATGTAGTGGCGACCGTCTGGCCACTTGAACTCGCCTTTACCGTGGATGTTTCAGTCCTTGATCGGGCCTCGGTAGAGACAAAAATTGCCTGTCGCTGACTGCGCTTGCTTTATCGCATAGTTGTTAAAAGCCCGATTGTTATCATTCAATGACAACACCTGCAGTTGTGATTATCTTTCCGACTCCTGTCGGGCTTCCTCAATCGAAGATGCCTTCGTAGCGGAGCCCGCAAGAAAGGATCTTCGTTCCTTTGCCAGACGGAAGGTCGGAGTTAAACAAGCCGTCGTAAATGGCTCCATCTGAGTAAATCATTTTGCCGTGGCCGTGTCGGAGGTTCCTTTTCCAGTCTCCTTCGTAAGAAGTGCCGTCTTTCCACCTGCAGATGCCCTTTCCGTGCCTAATAGTGAATTGTAATATAAATATGCTTACCGCTGTTTGAGCACAATTTGGCCTTGGTAGCTCCAGTTCTTCGTTGAGAGGACGTTATCGTCTCAGTTCGATGATATTTCCAGCTCTGTGTTATTGCTGCTCATGTTCCTGTACCGTATGAGCTTATTTGCTGTATTTATGGTCAGCACGAAAGCCACAGCGAAGTGCAAATTGCAAGCTTACTCGTTTTTGCAGTAATCGGTCTGGTTAAGTTTCCACTTATGTTAATTCGTGAAAAGGACTGATTCTATTATCGTCACCAAATATTAGCACGAAATCTCGAAATGCACAAAAGACAATAGTTTACCATATCAGTTCTTAATTTAATTTGTCGAATTCTTGGTCGCGAATTATTACGCTTAATGTGGTTGCTTAGTCTCGTTTTTGAAGAATCTGAAATCGATCCATTTCTTATTCTCACTCCTTGTTCGAGATTGTCACTTGACACGATGTTTATAGGTTTCTGTTGTTCTTCAATGATTCGGTTTTTACTCGTGATGTTATTATTTTGACCTTGCTCTTGTCAGTCGTCTGTTTCTGATCATTGCCTATAAGTTTGTTTTTACTTGCTCGCTTGCTCGAGTAAAAACTCAAGCGAGCTATAACAAAATGAGCTCAATAAAGTTTAAATATAAAACTAACACTTAATTTATTTAAAATATGATGATTTGGTTCGCAAATCTGCAATATTTTGACGAAGTTCACAATAAACACCACTTAATAATTACATGTGTATTAATGATCGGTGAGAGCTCAAAAATCCGAATAAGCTCGTATGCATTGCGTAGAGTCTTTTTGGGTATCTTTAAATTATTTGCAGACTTGCGTAAGCTTGAATGACAGCTTTCGCCTTCGCTTTTTACTAGAGTGCTTGCTCCTTCACTTGATTTTAACCTCATTTATCTTCGAGTTGGTGCCTTGCAAGGTCTCCCTTTCCTTAGTCCCTTCATTTAGCCTATCTTTAGTGTGCCTTTTCTGAAATGAAGTATTTGATGAAACTGACTGCGGATGGTCTTCCATTAGTCTTGCCAACTAATAATTTAAATTATTGAAAATAATCAATTTATATTATTTTATTATAAATAAATTTTACGTTCTATTGCCACAGACAAGGTGATATCGTTAAGTGTGGCTGACTTAAGTCTGCTAAACTAAAATATTTTATTATAAATAATAATATTTGAGCTTGATAATAAGTTAATTATGAATGTAAAATTATTGTGATTTGATATAATTTAATTTAAATTCCACGTATTGAATATTCAATGCATTTACGAATCTGTAAAACTATGTGTACTGTGTGATAACTTCTTTTCCTGTATTTCTGATCAACAACACTCTTTTTAAATTGTCGGTGAATTGGTTGCAGAACAACAAAAAGTCTTTTGATCTTTGACTCGCAGATTTATAAGGTAGGTTGGTGATCACAAGGCTTGAATCTCCTGACTTTTCCCTGATCTTTCAGTTAATTGATATAGCCTGAGATTCGAAAGGATAGTCTTGACCTTCCAGACGGCTTTCGTCGTTCGTCTGCCGTCTTTCAATCATTTGTTTAACGTGGTAGTTCTCAAGTCGCTGATAGTTGTTCAGCTTCATTAAGTTTTGGAAGTTATCATTTTCAAATTTCTTTTCTAAAGCAACTTGCTGGATTACTTTATCCTCGTCTTTCATTTCTTTATCCATGTTGTATGAGAATGGCTCGATTTCTTCAGCAGTGACTTTTACAGTTTCGATCTCGATGTTGGTAAGTAATCGATACTTTTCAAGAATGTCACGGACAACCTTCTTTAGGTTGACATGTTCTGACTGATCGAGAGTTGTGACAACAAAAAGGCGGACTTTGCAAGAGCTCCAATTCCTCGACTTTATCAGTAGATGGCCAATTAGCAATAACATGCCTTTTGCATAGTTGAAGCTCCAAATATCAACTGTGCCTTTATGCCTTTGATTATCTTTAAACGCTATCTCCGGTTTGAGAACTGTAATCACGTGGCCATAGGTATGAGCATTGTCGATGATATGAACGAATCGCCTTATTTTGACTTCGTCGTGCTCCCACTCTTCAGGCCACGAAAGCAGAACAGTGTTTGGCTCAAGGCCGCCAAGGCCTGAAGATTGAATTAGATAAATCAGTGCATTTTCAACATCATTTGAGAGTACAACTTTTGAAAATACATGGCAGTTGTTCCTCTTCAAGTAGTCATCTAGCTGTTTTTCTTTCTTTTTCGCTTCTTTAAATGCCTTATCGCTGTATTCACCTCTTACGACACATCCGTAAATCGCAAGACCAGTACCTTTTCTGAGCTGATTAAGTAGATTTAAAACTCCAGTTGATGAAATCTCGCCTTTTTCGTTAATTGAGCCAAGAGCGAGGTATTTTGGCCTCCAGTTTTTAACGTGAGTCTTGTACTTATCGATTTTTAGCAGTGCATCTCGAGCTCTTTCTGCTCTCATTCCGACTATACCGTCACCCCAGTCTCTTTCTTTCGTTCGTTTCTCGATGTAAGCATAGAGGGCTAAGGCAAGAATTGTTGAGGCAAGTGCAAAGTACCAGCTGGTCATCAGCATCACTGCGACGGCGAGTAAAACTCCGCCGAGCGCAGTTAGCTTATGAAAGTACTTCCACGTCGGTCTCCAATTTGGTGACCCTTGCCAATCGAGTAAAAAGCAAGCCGCGTTTACTCCCCCATAAAGCGACAGGAAGAAAATCGATACAATTGGAGCAATCGCGTCTAAAGATCCGATCATGATGCAGATCACGCATAGAATCGCATTAAGGCCGAGCGGGTAGAATTTATTTCTCACTAGTACTTTTAAAAACGGAATTAGATCGTCTCCTGCTATTGCTGAGAGGACTTTTGGAGATCCTGCTAACGACTGCAAAGCTGCCCCTAAGCTTGAGAATATAATCCCTGCATGGACTATAAACTTGAACGGAAAGGCAACCTCAGCAACAAATATCATTGAGTTGTCAAGGAGTGCCTTCCTCGACGCAACGATTCCGAATAAAAATGTAGCTATGTAATACATAATCGTGGTTGAGAGCTGTGCTGTTAGCGTCCCGATCGGTATGCTCTTCGACGGATTCTTAAGATCACCAGATCTATTCGACCCCGCCATAATTCCAGTGCAAGCAGGGAAGAAAATAGCAATCTGCACGAAAAATGAAGACCCTGATTGCCCATCTCCACTATTACAGTTTTATTAGTTTTTTGGTAATTTTAAATAAAAAAATTTGCTTGTTTAAATTTAAAATGAAATGATATAAAACACGATTTTTTAAGGTGAAATTTTAGCTAGACAAAATAAATTTAGCAATAATTAAAAATTGATAATTATTTTTACAATAAAAATATCATGATTGATTATAGCTACACTGAAAGGTGAATAAGTGATAAATTTGCTATTAAAAATTTATTGAAATTAATTTATTTCTCACTATAATTAAGAATTGTTCAAACGCAAAGATTACATTATTAAGGTTACTTAGCAGGTCTATCAAATTTGAATTTAATTGCCAAGTTTAAGACAAAAGTGAACTATATTTATTTCCCTTGCTCGTGGCAGCTTTAGATCTGAAATAAATAGTTAACCTCAGCTTAATTTGATGCCTCAAGTCTATTTCAGGCCTA
>JAGYYN010042006.1:0-10044 GCA_021441665.1 Euplotes cf. woodruffi 2 WChen-2021 | reverse complement strand
CTTATTTGGGACTTCACAAGGATCTGGAGTATTTCTATTATCATGTTAAACTCTTTAAACAGATTAAATAGGAAAAATATTTTGATTTTGTGCAGTTTCATAATATCAGTTTTGACTTACTACAGTTTACACTTTCAGAGCTTGTCATGAGTAACTTTTTGATATCAGAATAAAGATCTTCATCGTATATCATTTCTTCAATTTCGTCATCTACCTCTTTCAAGTCGGCGATCTGGTTAATTGTTTCGAGTGCTCTATCTAAGTATGCTGTATGCTTGTCTTTATTAATTACACAGAAGTGGACTGCACTTCTCAGCCTCAGTATTTGCTTTTTCATAAACGACATATAAATATCTTTGATCGATTGCGAATTTCAGTCCAAGAACGACTCTGAGAATAAGCTGAGAATATACACGAGATCGATGTACTTTGCTACCTTGCACAATTCAGTGTCTTTGTCGAACTTACATTTACAACTGATTTGAGAGTCACTACGGCTGTCTGGATTTTGAAACTTTTGGAGCACTTTGCAAAATCATTCATTTTGGATAAACTGGTCGCATACTTTTTCAAGATCGACTGTGTGCAGGACTTCACAAGTCTGCTCGTACCCGCAACATCAGACGTTCGCAATAATCCAGATCAGCTGCGTAATAGATGGAGGGCAAAGCTTCATTATATCTGAGATGCATTCGACTGAGATTTCGCAAACTGAAGTCAAGTTAATGAACACGTTGAATGCATGGTACAGAACTTCTAAATTATCTTCATTGCTGCTGACGACGTTGTTTATTTCTTTTATAATTAAATTAATTGTTTTGGGTGCAAGCTCGATCTCGTTAAAAATCAACACTTTTTGTAATGTGTAAAGCTGATTGCAAATGTCTTGAAGACGACATGAAGAGGAATCTTGGCTTTTTTGATTACTAGTATCTATTTCTCATAACCTATTTAATTCATTGAGTTGAGTATTAATTTCACTTCAATCTCGTGTCTTTAACATGCTCTTTGCAATCTTTTGTGCTTCAGTTGAGAGCAACTGTTGTATAGGCTCAGTGATATATACTAAATTTTCATCAAAACTAGATAAAAGCAATTTATCAGTAGAAAAACTATCAGTTTCAGTATTTTTCTTTGAGACCAATCCTCTTTTAAGATTAGATCTTTCTGTAAATCTTTTCCTTCTTAATGAAACATGATAGTTTTCTCACATTTTGACTGGATGTAGCAAATCTATCTGCATGAACGTCTTGAGCCTGTGCTCACCTTTCATGTCTTCCATTCCCTCAAAATTTTAAAAATTAGTAATTATTCAATTAACATCTTTATGTAAATTTGATAAGCTATTATTTATTGATTTAAAATTGATAAAAGACAATCAATTTTTAAATTTTTGCAATTGATATTCTTCATCCTTCAAATATTTTTGTGCGTAATAAAATACGAATAAAAACTATTCAGGGTTATAAAAATCATAAATTGCTATGATTATTACCAAAAGTGGTTAAAATAATCAGTGACTACACTTTTTTCGTCAGGGAATTCATTAACAGAGTCAATAATCCACTTTGTGCAATTTTTCGGTATTTTTTTATTAATCAATTGAATTTTGATTCTAAAATGGTATTAAATAAGAAAAGGACAATTATTAGTTACCTCTGTGATTTTAAACTTAATAACTTGTTATACTCTTCATTTGCTTGACTCTATACTGATTTCACAAGTATGCTTACAGAGTAACACATCATGTTCTCAGTCTCAAGATTGACGATAGCAAGTCTGTTTACTTTACAAATTCATAAACTTCCCTTTCTACTTTTAAAGTGTTAAATAGCAAATAAGATACTATTAAAGGGATTCGAACTATAACAAATTCTCTCAATTGGAGAGTCTGAAGGTGTAAACTCACTACAAAATTTATCTTTGTCATTCTTACCTTGCATTGGACGATTTCAGTATTTTTATTCCAAGGATCTCCAGGTCGGTTAAGCTAAATAGAAAAGTTACAATTATTCAAATATATTTTGGCAATATGCACTGAGCATAAGTTTAAATCTAAATATTTTGGTTTTGTCATAAATTTAGATTATTTAATTTTTATTTATAATATTTGTAAAACCAAAATGACCTACTGCTCATCTGCTTGTTCAACAACCATATCTAACATCCGGTTTTCTTTTGTGTTACATATACCACTGATTTTAGTGATTTTCGGGTGGCAAAGAACGAGTTGTACAAAGCTGCAAATATATTTCTTAATCGCCTTTGGATTCTCTACATACAGAGCTAAACAATTATTAGAGACAAGAAAGCAATAGAAAGCTAGTAGTTTTTTACCTGCAAAATCGATGATTTTAGCAGAAGGTTCACAATCTCAATTAATCTTGATATAATTCGAAGCCTTATAGATGTTGGATATCAGATTTATCTCAGTCGATATAATATTTTCAAGCTTAACGAAAACAGCCATATTTGAATTATTTATAATCAGGTTGTTTTGTTCAGAAATACCTGTGTAAATCTGCATCATTTTGGTTGGATGTAAATGTTCAATATCTAAGCAGTCTTCAAGAGTAATCTCAATGATTTTAAAGTTCTTAAATCAAAGTTTGCTCCAAGTATCCAATGTGATAAATCCATCTTCTCATGTATCAGCAATATTGATGATGTCAAAATTGATTTTGATGATATCCGCATGGATTCTGAATAATCTTGAGTCGGAGTCTATAGTAAAACTATCATAAAGATACTCGATACTATTTATACTAGCAAATGGAGAGATTGCTTACAAACTACGATCTCTTTTCAATTAATTGTTGATATGTTTTCTGGTTGGAGATTTGAAACATCAAGAGTATCCGATATCCATTCAGTTATCTTTCGAATGTTATTTTGAACTATAACCAAAGTCAGTTTTATTAAGGCTCATTTTATATGTACGTCAGAATTCATCAAAGTTCTTACTTTTCAATACGATATCCAAAAAGTTTAAAAACCCGCTAAGATTATATTTTGTAAATGAAGTTCGAAGTTTTCACAAATTTGGAAGCAGTTCTGTGATTTTCGGGAGTTCCTCTTCTAGCCATGACAAATCAACTGAACTGTAAGTGAGTGCGAAAGGAGGAGGCACAAAGTGAATCGATTGAAGGTACTTTCTTCTTTCTCTAGACATTGCGGTTACGAGATCGAGCAGTTTGTCATCTGAATAGTACGCCTCAAGCTCTTTAACTCTATTTATCAGTCCAGAGAATTTTATTATGCATGTTTTTCGAGTGAAATAAGCACAGAGTGTTGATTTCTTTTGAAATATTCAACGTGCTGATTGATTTGCAGTACGGATTGTATTCTAAAGCTATTCTGTTGTAGTTGCTCTTCTCAAAAGTATCGTTAATCGCTATGACTGATAGGTCGTAATCGAGAGACTTCATTTTACTTGATTGACTTATTAAAGAAGTGCACTGAAGTGATGTCGACCCAGCAGTATACTTTAGAGTAACATATCTCTGATTTTACTTTTGCGTTATTAAGCAGGTGATCGAAAGCTTTGTACGACTGTCTTCCTCTTATGCTGATTGTAAGATTAAAAAGACTGCATTTGTTGGTCTTCACTAGTGCCTCAGCCTCATCGAAAAGAATACTTTGGACTATAGTTAAGTCTCTTCTTTTAGAAAACATCGAATTGCGAATGAATGTTGACATCTCTTGCAGTAAAAACTTTCTACTCTTGTGGTGAAGTTGACTTATTAGCACGTAGTTCTCATCAGTATATCCGAAGTACTTTAAGACTTCAGTGAGAAAAAACAATTTTGAAAATAAAGCTGCGTGACTTAATTCCATCTGATAAATTCTTATATTAATAAATATTTTCAATTGATTCATACTAAATAAAAACGTCAATTAAATAATCAGAGAAGTATTTTAAATTTTCAGTTTTTGATCAATTTTTTTAGTTTTCAAAATTATGGAATAATATTAAAAATATTTAATTTTTATTAATAGTTTTTAAGCTAATAGTTCATCACCCTAATTGTATATTTAAAATATTTCTTGACTCCATTAAGTTTTAGGAACAAAAGCAAATGTCAGTTTACAGTGGATTTCCGACGAGAAACCATGAAACAGTGTACAACACTGTTTTATTTAAGCTCATCAACATCCTTCAGTACAGAGTTAAGCTGTACTCGCAGGGAGTCATTCCTCCGAGCGGTGGCTTAGATCACGCATCAAATGAAGGATCAGTTACTAATGGCTACGAGTCAAATTTTATAAAGTAAGCTTCGCTTTTTAATTCAAACGAAAACTCAGCCAGTTTTATTTTAATACTTTCAGGTTGTTTGGAAAGCTATTCGCAAAACTGAAGCTACTCGAAAGCATGAAGTACTCTCCCCCCAAGTTCTCATTTAGTATGAATGACTTAGCGGAGTATTATGGAATTCACTTCGAAGATAGCAAGTCTAAGAAAGGAAGTCAAAGTATTATTAATGAAGATGAGTCGAAGTCAGCTAATACTCGGAGCATTCAAAATGTATATAACGAATCTGTGTCGAAGCATAAGCACAAAAATTACAATAATACCTCGGAAGAAGTCTCTCATACAAAAAGAAAATAAAGTTGTACAAGCTCATATTGTAAAAACGAATAAGGGCAATAGGAACAATGAACATCCAAATTCAAACCGAAGCAAGATAGTTATTAGTGACGGCAGTAAGCTTACTGATGAAAGCTTAAGATATGTAAATCACTCAGCGATTACTCAATTTAACGAGGATCATAAAGGCATCGACGCAAGCTCTGTTTATAACATTGAAAACAACCAAAACAACGTCTTATCGATTTCAACCCCAGTTAATAATTTCAGGAATAACAGTGAAGAAGTCACGAAGAGAACTGCTTCTTCAAAAGAACGAGACAACTCCAAGGCAGATGCTTCAGAAAGCAGCAGCAAAGCAAACTACATCTCAAACAACTGAATTGTGATTAATATAAACAATAAAGGAGACAATGAAATCAGTAGTATTGTTGATAATATTAAGAAAATGTCAATCATGAACGAAAGTGTAGTCTCAGTTTCGCAGATATAAAATCTCAAGAAGGCAACACTTCCTCTTTACCTTCTGTAAACCCTCCGATTATTAAAACCGGGAGCAAGAATTATGCAAGGATAACAGAAGAAGATAGCGAATCAAATGATGGCGGGGACTTTCGGTCGAAAAGAACAGCTCAGTCGAAGCCATCGAAGAGAAAAGAGCCACTTCACTCATCGATTGAGCTGTCTTTACCTCAAACATTAAATTCAAAAGCACAGCCGAGCAGTAGATATATTAAAACTTCAAAAGGAGAGCACAAGATCATCAAAGATCGGTTTAAAGTGTCATACAAAAACTCAAATGATTCCAAGCTAAAGATGCATAGGAAAAAGTCGATAGACTCGAATACAATTTACAACGCCAAGGCTTCCCCGAAGATGAAGCTAGACTCAACTTCAATGGGAACTGGTTCTATCCTTCGTCAGCTTGAAAAGCAAGTATTTTAAATTTGATATAATTCGTTACTGAGCTAATCTAATTTAGTCTGAATGGAGACCCAAAAACAAAACGAAAAGATGCAGCTAAGAAAATAGAACATGATATCAAGCAAATGGTTAATATTACAGCGGTGAACGATGATAAGGAGTTTTTATTTGGCCACAAAACTCATGAACATCATAGTGATAACCAAAGTTTTGGAAATAACGACGACTTACCAAAGAATTTTATTTCTTCGTTTTCAAATAATAAAAATGCAGCTAGTTTAAAGGTAATTTGAGCAAAACTGCAATTAGTCAATCAGCATTTAGGACTCTCAAAGCATAAATGACTTCCTTCCAAGAATTGATAAGCAAAATATGAACACCTCAAATGTGCTTGCAAGTAGCGTTCCAGTAGCTGATCCTCAGTCATTATTCACTATTGAGTTGAGTAATATTACATAGTGTTAATTTTTAGATTCAGCAAATGACAAATCAAAGCTGCTCCAAATCAACGAGTCGATTGATGAATCAGTTGAGCTTCCTGAAGAAACAAGGAGGCCTCAACATCGAGTTGGAGTTGACCACCAAAAGCTTGCATCGCACTATCTCGATTCTTCTGAGTCTCAATTAGGAAATAGAAACTCGACTATATCGCCAGTAAGTTTAATTTATCACACGTATGGTTTTAGAACGAGAAGAAACTACTAAGAAACAACCAATCTTCGTCTCAAAGAAAATAAAGACAGCAGTAACGGCAGGAACATCATGAAGACAGCAAATTTAAAAATTACTGATAAGTCTATACCGCCGAACCTTGGAAAGCAAAAGACACCAAAGGTATCGACTGAAGGATCGTTGACGAAATTTTACGTTCACAAGACCAAGAACAAAAATTCTTCGTTTATCTATTCGTAAATTTCAATATATTAGCTGCATTTGATTGCATAAATAATAAATAAAGATGTCTGTTTACGGAGGCTTCACGACGAGGACACAAGAGACCAAATATAATACTATTCTTTTTAAGCTTGTTCATGCTATCCAGTCCAAGCTCAAATTGTGAATGCAAATTATTAGCAGCATCAAGTAGCAAACAAGTAAGGCTTATAAAATAAAAATAACGAATGCTGTGAATATTTTGATTCTCCTAAAACACCTTTTTGAATATTACAACTGCTGAGTAAATTGAAAATAGATCCAAGTCAAGGATGACTTCAGCGTTGTGTTCTTTACTCTTTACAATGAACTCACGGCGATGGAACAATTTAAAAGTTTACCACCAAAATTCTCCTTTAGGTAAGAATCTGATTAAAAAAGCAAAACAAGCAATATGAGTTAATAAATTTAAAATTAAAATATACAATAATAATTTTTATTTTTGAAGTATAATCAAATGCTTTAGTATTCACGATATTGCCAGTTATTTGGAAAAAGAACAGAAAGAGACTTCTGACGAAAATGGTTTGTATCGTTTTTATATTTACTAACTGTTTGCTTTTGATGTATTACTTTGATAAACTCTCAAAAATGCTTATTAAACTTCAACTTCCTATATCATAGTTAAAAGCCCCTTAATTGATATATAGAACAAGAAAAGATATCGAAACAGAATTATATCAAACAAATTGATTTCGAAAATCAGAGTAAGAATTATTACTAAATAATATGATAAGTATACCTGTTCGATACTAATCAGTCTAATTTAATTACCGAGGCTGTATTTTTAGACTACGATTTCATATCAAGCGTCTCGAATGACAACCAGTCAGTTGAAGCACTCCCTGCAGACTCAACAACAGTAAATTCAAATGTCCCTCAAAAACCGATTTTTGAAATACCTCGAAATAACGAAGAAGACGACTTAGTAAATCTTGCAGAAGAAATAGATAATTACGATGGCTCACTGATCGAAATGGCTGATGCAAATTTACAAAATAATGGATTAAATAAGTTCAAGACAAGCATTCACCCGTTCGCCCAGACCTCTCGTAGCAACTATAATAAAATGTATGCGAAAATCACAGAGGAGGATAACGAATCGTATGAAGATAAGCAAGAGATAACTCCAAACGAAGCTATTCTCAAAGGCAACATTTGCCGAACTTCACTTGAATTGTCCAGCCCAGTTCCTAAAATGTAAGTTTGCCTAATTTCACATCGTACAGCTTCCATGAAAAACGTGAAGTAAAAGCAAGATTTGGAAGCAAATAAACCAAAGGCTTTATCATTCGGCAAGACTGAGATTAAAAACAGGCAAATTAAGGAAAGCGATAATTCGAAACCATTTGACTCTGGATCTGTTGATCTGCCGAACAACCAGTTCAGTTCGAGGGATATGGAGAGTTCATTCCAGATTGCGAATGACTACATCGCCAAGAACAACCGCGCGATTTACAAAATTATGAATCTCAAGTCCATTGAGACTGCTCCTTTTGAAGTCCATCAGAGGCAAGAGTCTTTGTTGACTTTAATGAACAAAGGCAAAAGTAGTGGTAATTTATTCTATCAAGATCTCAGCTGACTAAAAATTAATTTAGTCAAAGTATTTAATTCTGATCGCTTTGCTAAATTTAAATAGACAATCAAGCAATTTTGAACTCATTAAATCTGCAGCAAAAGGAAAATGATGAAAAAGCAGTAAATGATGGGTATTTAAATAACCAGAGCAGTCCGAAGAATTCTGATGACTGAGCAAACATCGAAAATAAAAACTGTAGGGTTTATTAACGAAAATAAGTCCTCTTTATTTTCAAATTGTCTAATAACCTCGTATCCAGATCCGACCAATCTCCCAAATATTTCTAAATCATCAATAGAGGTAATTTATTAAAATGGATAGGTCAATGCTTATTTTTCCATCGTATTTTAATCACAGTTAATTAAGATTTTGATCGTTATTTTCAAATTTATTATAGATAGCATCTATACCTTTCAAGATCGCAAAAGAAAAAGCAATGCTGCCGCAGCTAGATCTGCAAACGTAAGTATTGAGTTTAACTCGATTAGTTCAAATCAAGAAGACTTGTCCCCAAAGCAGAAACTATTAATCAAGAAAAAAATGAGAGCAATTAAATAACTCTAGTGGTAACATTTGTTGTTACACTTGTAGTAGTATTAGATAAAATATCAAAAACTACATACGGTGCAAATTTTATTCCTATAAGTAAGTAATTATTATTTATATTATGAGTTTTTCTATTACTAAATTTTCGGTTAAGATGAAAATAATAAGAGACCATTTGAAACATCTATGCGAAAAACGATCGAAGATATGCAAAGCTCAACAAATAAATCAGATCTGCCCTCAAAACTAATAAAAAGAAAAGAATTGTTGACTAAAAACTTCAAAAATAATATGTATTTCATATTCAGCAGCTATTTTTAGAATCGATACAGATACTCAAAGACAAATCAAATTGAAATAGATACACAAGTAACGACGCTGAAGGATTAAATAGTAAAACATATTGGTATATCTGACTTTAAATAGTAAACAAAATCTCGAATTTATCAAAATCAATGAACAACCCAGACCTGCTACTATCAGTGAGTATTATTCTAACCGTACAGTCGTCGAACCACATGCCAATCGTTGTTCCTCAAAGTGAATCTCCTTTCGCGATGAAGTCTCCAGGTGGGAATGTAATCCTGTCCTCAACTGAGTTCAGACAGCCATTGAAGAGTCAAGCAAAGGGAGCAGCTTCATCAAATCAAAAGCCATCATCGATGACGAGGGTATTCATTCACTATGCGCCTCAGAGATAAGCAGAACTCTGAGACAAGGCTGCATTGAGGTTAAACTAGGCTTGCAGTCTCAAGGATATACCATAAAAAGAATTCAATTCGCAAACAACTATTTTAGCAAAGAATATAGGTAAGAATACAAACTTATATCAGGTATGCCTATTTGCAACATATTTAAATATTCGAGCACAACTGCTTGCTTAACTGATGATATTAGCTTTAAATATACTCACAACAGCATTTGGATAAAATAGCAATTTTATTATCGACCAAATCACTTTATTTATATAACTGTATATGTATTTTACGAATTCATATTCCACTTGTTTATAATAGTTTTGAATTTTTTAATCAAACTTGTAAGTTAAAAATTGTGTTTTTTATTAATATTAGTCAATATTTTAGATTGAGATTGATAAATTAATAGGATGTTATAGTAGGATAATCTTATATATAAAGAAATTATAAATCAAAATATCAGCGAAATAGTCAAGTTTACTTCTGAAATTATATCGTTATTAAAATTAAATTTAGATTTGTTTGCGAATTTTTAATTATTCAATAAAAATATCTATTTGCAATTAAAATCAGCTGTTTTATACTATAAAATAATAACACTCAAAATGATATTTCGTTGAAAATGAAATAAATAAAAACATTGAGTTTTTATTTAATTACAATTTGTTTCAGTTAAATCCCAGTTTTTGGTAATCGAATTTAGCAATCAGCTAAGTTTTATGATTAATAAAATTTTATAAAATCAATTGAATTATCAATATGGAGAATCAGGA
>JAGYYN010041997.1:0-15989 GCA_021441665.1 Euplotes cf. woodruffi 2 WChen-2021 | reverse complement strand
CTGAGCTTCGCTTTGAATATATTCGATGTTTAGTTTGAACTCGACTGAATTTTGAATATTGATCAGCTTGTTTTCAAGGTTGTCAATTTGCTCTTTTCGTATATAGTTTTCTCTTGCTAAGAGACTTATCTTTTCGTCTTTGAATTCGATTTCGGATTCGATTTCCTCTTTTCTTCTTCGAAGATCCATCATTTCGTTGTAGTAGTTATTTCGACTTCTCCTTATAAGTGTCACGGTCAAGAATGATGGACTCAATTTCTTTCAAAGCTCTCTTGTACTTGGTATCAACATCACGGTGGATCGAATGCATATTATTGAGCTTGGATTCGAATTTCAGTCTCAGCTGGACTTCTTCTTCGTGATTTTTAGTGTTCATCATGAACTCTTCTTCAAGCTTCAAGCGAGATGACTTTTCACTCGCCAGTTCACGCTCGAGCTTTTGGCAGTACTTTTGAAGGGTGTCAACGTTGTCATTAAGAAGCTTATTTTGTCTCCTCGAGGTCTTTAATCGTGTCTTCGTACTTCTTCTCAAGTTCCTCGATTTCGTCTTGGTGCTGCTTGCTCAGCTCGCTAATGAGCATCCTGTAGTCGCTGGCGCAGGAGTACTCAAGAAGGACTGAGAATACTTTCCATATCGAAGTTATGATTTTGTATTTGCCCTTTGCATGTGCTAGTCATTTATCCATTAGCTCGTAAAATCCGATTGAATACACGAACAGAGCCCTGAATATTCTGTCGATCACTTGTGTTGGAATTCCAGCGTTTGTGAGAGTCAGCTTATCAATTCCGTACCTTGAAATCGGATTTTTATGCGCTGGTTTGAGCAACACTCCGGGAACGTCTAAATGCTCTGCATCGGCTAGTGTTTCGTTAATCCAGTTTTCTATCACCTTTGGATTCATCCTGATTCCTTTATCATTTGACTTGATCTGATCGAAACTTAAGTTTATATCCATTGGTGTTTGCGCATTCGAGTCTTGGACGTGAATAGGCGCAAAGGCCTTTCCGTAGCTGCTAAGGTTCATTTTCCTGCTTTTTATATTCGATTTTTCCTTTGCAATTCGATGGGGAGAGACTGAAGTCCTCACATGCCTCGTCGACCTGAACGGCGAGCTATTGAAGGATGTGCTTATCGGTCTTGTCCTCGCAAGCATATTTTCATCCCCGCCCATAGAGTTGATTCTCAAATGCGTAAGTTTTCCTTTTCCTGGAATTCTTGGAAGTCTCTGAGTATTTTCATCTTGAGAGATATTTGTTGAAATGTTTGTAATCTTGCTTGGCTGCATCAAACTATCATTTACGCCTTTTAGCGAAGTAATCGGTAAATTCATAGTGAAATTATTGCTGTAGTTAACTCTCGATCCAGATAAATCTCTAGGTTTGCCTGCGCTAACTCCTCCTTTAGAAAATTTCGCTTGTTCTGAGTCAATCATTCTATACAAACGCCAAATAAGTCATCGCTGATATAAAATTTTATAATATTGATCAACTATGAGCGTCTCGTGAATTTAAAAATGCTGCTGACTGAATTGGCGAAGTCAATCAGGCCATTCAGTTTTTAAATTGAGAGTTACCCTTTCATATTTATTTAATTTTATTTAATTTTAGACTGAGTTTGACCTCGCTTTATTTTACTGAATATTTGAAATCATTTTTAAGTTAAAATGGAAGACGCTGTGAATTTAGACCCAGACATAATCTGCAAGTTCAAGCCCTCGCTTGTCTTTAAACACTACAAAGAAGAAATCAACTCGATGGATATTAGTCGAGACGGCAAGTTCCTCGTTGTTTGTAGCAACGACGGAAGGATCAACTACTACGATATCCTTCGAGGCGAGAAAATCAACACTTATATGATGAGCGAAGGATATGGGATCAGCTGTGTCAGGTTCACAAACCACGAAAAGAATATTTTAGTTGCTTCTTCTCGAGACAACGTCCACTGCGTGTACTACTGGTCTCTTCACGATAATGTCATTTTGGCGAAGTTTTTAGGCCACGAAGCAAGAATTACTTCAATCGATGTAAACTCGTGTTTCTCGTATTTCGTGACCGTTGCAAGTGATGAAAGCGCAATTATTTGGGACTTCAACAAGGTCGAGCCTGTAGCTGAATTCTCAGAATGCCAAGCTGCGTGAAACGACAACACCGGTAAAGTCCTTGCTTGCTCTCACAACCCCAAAACATCGGATAAATAATATTATTTACTTGTACAATGTGAAGGAGGAGATTTTCGAAAAGTCCTTCTCGTCGCTCGATGTTCACGAGGACAAGGACCTTGGACAGATCAAAACCATGAAGTTTAGCTACGATGGAAAGTACATCATGTGCATTGATAGCAAAAGCAACTTGTTTATCGTTGACGCGTATGAAGGAGGAATCATATCGAAATTAGCAGTTGCAAACGAGGATATCATTATATCGCCTCTTGTCGCAGATGTAATCCCGTGTTCAGGAGCTGCCACTTCTGACCAAGATAACTATTCGGCTAATAAAAGTCAATATGTAGTGATTGGGTATAATAAATAAGTGCTTTATGTGGGACTGGAACAACAAAAAAGAATACGAACTTACTAATATTCACGTAAAGCACATCAAGGCAATCAGGTTCAACACAGAGTTCTGAATGTTTGCAACTGGATGACAAAACTTAGTCATTTGGACGCTTGATTTACCAGAAAGCAGTGATTCTTAATCGATTTAATATTTTAACAACAGCAACAGTTCTTAATTTTTCAGTTTTATTTATACTAGGTCAAGTGTATTGATTCTTTTTATATTGGTCTGCTAATGATAACTATAAAGCTTTTAATACATCGAGTTTAATGAATACATATTCTTATATCAAGATAATAAAATTTATTGTAACCTATATGATCCAACAAGTCCTCCCTTTCAATTATTTTTGAAATAATTACTTGTAAATAATATAAAACTGACATATTTAAACAATATTAAAAATTAATATAAATCTCCTAGCGATTGAAGGAAGCTAGATTTTGAGGATCTATTCGAACTTCAACAATTTTTGTCTAATATTTACTTTCTGAGGTTAACCTCATATAAGCTTTTTATAGAGTTGTTATAGTCTTCTGTATTTCTTTGGGCTGGTGAGTACGACTTCGTGTTCATCGTCCATTTCTTCAAACAGCTTTCTTCTCATTTCGTGAGTAACACTGCTCTTACTTTGAGCGTGTTCATTATTGTAGCCAGTGTGAATGTTGACAACATAGTCTCTGTCGTGTCTCTTTTGGAATATTTGTTCGCCATCGTGAGACAACTCTCCTAATTCAAGGAAGTTCATGTCTCTGTCAAATGTCTTATCGACGACGTAGGCTTCTTTTGGTCCAACGGAATAAAGCAATTTGCCTGCTGAGGTGTTTCCGTGCTCTCTTAACGTGCTCTTCGTGTTCCATGTCGCGTTCTTCATATCGATAAGTCTTTCATTCGGACTCTTTCAAGGGTAATTAGTGTACAAAGATTTCGCAGTCGCGTCTACTTTCTTTGTTGTGAGCTCTGGATCCATCTTTTTCTCATCTGGCGACTTGATGTAGCAGACTGTGTCTCCTGAAATCGGAGAGATGAACGTTCTTTGGTAACTATCGTCTTTCTGTGGAGTTCCAAAGTTCATTTGGTTCTTGGATCTCTTCGCCTCTTCATTTATGAACGTGCTCGGGGAAATAGTTGCTTTTGTCTGGGCCTAAGAAATTTATACTACGGTACTTACGAGGTGGGTCTTTTTGTTGAGTAAGTCGCACTCTTCAACAATCTCGATTAGTCAGAACGACTCACAAATGACTTCTTTGAAGCTGTGGAGGAGTCCACTGCTTTCATTCGAGCCAGACATCGATTTAAAGTCTTCTCTGAACTGCTCAATTTCCTTTTTGTCGTACTGTTTTTTGTCTATTCTCTCTGGAATGGAGTTCAGCTGGGCGACGAAGTCACTGTTCAGGTTGCTTCATACTTCGCTCCACTCTTTGAGCTCAGCTTGGTCTTTAGAGTTGTTCAAGTGCCAGACTAATTTGATTAAAGTCCTTGCAGTGTGAACCTCCTGGTCAGTCGCGTCCTTATGTTCTTTTAGAGAGTTTAAGTACTCTGGAGTTACATTATTGATTGCTTTCAGGAGTAGTGACTTTCCAAGCACGAACTCTTTATCAAGTACCTCCAAATCAGCGTAATCGGCGTAACTTGCACTGTTTTCTTGATTTGTTTGCTCTTGGTAAATTGTAACAGTGTTATCTTTATTTCCTGAGCCTTCAGGGAAAGCTGGTCCAGAAGCTCTCATCAAAGAGTCGTCTTGATCTGCAAATCTTCCAGTCTCTTTAGTTCTTGTTCTTGCGAAATCAGGGTTGAAAACATTATAATTCCAGCCGTTGCCAGTGCCAATGATCTTATCGTTGGAGTAGTCCCACTGGTCGCGTCCGATATTGTCTCTAATGACTTCAGGTTTCATCCTTTCCTTGAGGATTTCAGCGTTCATCATGATCATCGATTTTGCAAGCAAGAATCCGTATCCTTCGCACTTTTTCCTCCAGGGGTCTCAGTCGCCGTGGACCATTCTTTTGGCTGCATTTTCCGCAACTTTCTTTGGCGATTTCAGTTTTCCTATAAAAGTTGTCAAAATTGCAGAAGTTTGCTGACTTACTCTTTTTATTGTACGAAATAGTGGTCTTTTTGAGGTTGTTGGTGACAGCTGTGTGCATAATTTCTTCGATGACTTCAAGTCGGTCACCATTTCCGTTGATTACAGCTTCATAATCAGCTTCGAGAGGAGTCTTAACTCTCCAGTGAGTCTCTTCCTCATTAGCCTCTTGATTTTGCATCTTTAATTTTATTTAATACAGTGGGCTAAAAACTGTAAGCAAGTAGTACAAATAAAAATCAACAAAGAAAAGTAAGACTGGCACTTTGTCAAGTTCAAAATTGCAATCGGATGGTAAATAATAAAATATAATGCTAAACTGGACAAAGATGTGAACGAACAACAAGATCAGGCAGACTGTATTCTGCCAGATCAATAGATTCATGAATTATCGCTTCTTCGCTACGTCAAAGTCAAACAACCCTGAAGCAAGCGTCCTTAACGACATTGAGAAAGGAGGTACTTTTAATTCGAGAAAAAGGAAGCCTAAAATCATTTCAAAAGAGCTCAAAGAAAAGATTATTAGCTATTCGAGTGACAGTAGTGGTGGCGAGTACCTGTTTAGCTCTCAAAGAAAGCGAGACATGATCAAAGACTCGATTAACACCAACACAACTGCATTTTCTACTTCTTACACCGGAGCATTTAGTGGGCCAAAATAATGAACAAGACAACTTAATGTCTGCATTCGTCACTGATGTGCAAGACAAATAAAAGGATATCTTTTAGCGGAAGCGGAAAGCAAGACAGTTTATCTGAGTTTAAAAACATGAGCAAAAAAGAACCAGTGTCATTTAATAATCGTGAACTCGCTGCGAAAATAAAAAATCTAACAGGTATGCATTCGCTGGTATTTCTTTGCGCTTTTTATCACTTTCACCGTTATAGCTTCAAAAGCGAAAACAAAGCAAGCAAGTAAGCCTAAAGACGATGAACAAGCTGAAGAGGTTACTAAAGAAAAGTTGGACTTAAGAGAGGAAGAAATCAACGGCGTTCTGCATTTCTTTAACTCTAAAAATCAAAGAGTTACATCTGATGGAATCCTAATCCGTCCTGCTGAAGAAGTTGAAAAGATCGACTACTCTGATAATGGAGTCAATTCATCATTTCATAATCTTTCAATTCCAGGTAGGCAAAGTCTTAATAAAATACTTAGGAACGACTATCGTAAGAACGAAAGAAGATGCAAGAAGGGTTGTCAAGATCCTTGAAAAATATAAACACAGAGTCGTTGCATGGGATACTGAAACTATTGGCGTTGATCCAAAAACCGAAAGTGTAGTCGGCAAAGGATCTATCATCTGTGCATCTGCATTTTGAGGTCCTGATGTGAATTTTGGCAATGGACCAAGACTTTTTATCGATAATTACGCTGATGCAGAAGACACAATCATGGAGTTTAAAGAGTAAACTGATTACTTTGCTCGATTAACTAAATCATTAACTGTAGGTACCTTGAAAACCCGGCTTACTTTAAAGCGTGGCACAACTACGGATTCGATCGACATATATTCTATGTAAGTTACCACCAATCACATATAGAATCACGGAATTGACGTAAGAGGATTCGGAGGAGATACAATGCATATGGCAAGACTCGCTGATCCAAGCTCAGGCCGAGGCGAGTACTCCCTTCAGAATTTATCACAGCGATACGAGCAAGATATAATCGAGATGAAGTCGAAATAAAATCGAAGACTTACTCAACGACGAAAAACTAGATCAAGAAAGCAGAGACACTTTGAATTTTTACAAAACTAATTTCTCAAGAATCAAAAAGTTTAACATGAAAAAGATATTTGGTTATTACAAGCTTCTCAAAAACGGAAATGTTGGGAAAGTTATGGTCTTTCCAGAAGTACTTGAAATGCATACGAATCCACTGTATGTTCTCGACTGGATTGAATACTCGTGCTTTGACGCTGAGATCACTTACTTCCTGCGAGAGACTCTGAGAATCAAGCTAACAAAGCTCAAGTGAGAAGCTGAAGACATGAAACACAATTACAACCTTTACCTCAAATACTGGAGACCATTCGGTGAGCTCCTTACAGACATGGAGAGGAAAGGATTCAAAGTAGATCTGAACTACCTCAAGCAAATCCAAATCCAGGCTGAGATTGATAAGCAAAACTACGAAAAGGCGTTTTTGAAGTGGGTCTATGAAAACCAACACGACGCTAAAGAATTTAATGCAGGAAGTACTCAGCAGCTACAACATTTGCTATTTGCTCCTTACTTCAAAGAAGGTGTGAGTTCCCAAAGCACAAACTACGAAGAGCTTGAAGCAGCCGGACTCTACGTGCCGAGAGTCAGGGCGTTTAGGACTGAGAATCTTTCAGGCGAAATTAAACAAGGAAAGGAAACCGCTTTGAAATATAGAGACATGAATATTTCTGGGCTCGGAATTCCCCCGCTTAAATTCACGCCTTCGGGGCTTCCATCTGCCGATACGGAATGTATCAAAAAGCTTGCCGGAAGTCCAAGTAAAGGAAAATTCGGCCTTGCTTACAATTATTTTAAAGATAAGCTTGATGAGGAAGAAAAAGGTAAAGAACTGTGATTTGCACTTGAAAATTGGGTCAAGTTCAAAGGAATTGAGACTTTGATGGCAACATACATTATTCCGTTACAGAAATCAATCGGTGGCGACGGCCGAATTCACTGTTCGCTGAATATAAACACAGAAACAGGCAGGCTTTCAGCTAGAAAGCCTAACCTTCAGAATCAACCAGCTCTTGATAAAGATACTTATAAGATTAGAAATGCTTTTATAGCGGAGAAGGGTAAAAAGCTAATTGTTGCTGACTACGGACAACTTGAACTAAGAATCCTTGCTCATATGACTTCTTGTAAAGAAATGATCCAAGCTTTCGAGCTCGGTGGTGACTTCCACTCAAGAACAGCTATTAGTATGTATCCGGAAATAAAAGAAAAAATTAATAAAGGAGAAGTACTACTTGAATGGGACCACTCAAAAGGTGCTCCACCAGCACCATTAGTTAAAGAAAAATATGGTGCAGAGAGAAAATAAAGCTAAAATCATGAACTTCTCAATCGCATATGGTAAAACCGCACATGGATTCGCACAAGATTTCGAATGTACTCTTGAAGAAGCACAAGACGTTGTTGACATTTGGTACGTGTCTATATCTATTTTAAAAAATACCGTTCAGAAGTAAAATGCATCAACTTCTGTTTATTTATGCCAAATCTGTTATTTAAAACTGTGAATCTATTTCACTCTCAATCAAAAAGAATTACACCGAGGATAAATTTTTGATTTTAGGTACAAAGAACGACCAGAGGTAAAACAGTGGCAGGATAACGTGAAAAGCATAGCTCGGACCAAAGGCTGGACCAAGACCCTTCTCGGACGATATCGCAACCTCGCAGAATACTTCTCTCGAAGAACTTCGATGAACTCTGGGTTCAGGAGGTCCATCAACACTCCGATCCAAGGAGGTGCTGCGGACGTCGTCATCGCAGCGATGGTCAAGATCGCAAGAGACGTGAGGCTGAAGGAGCTCGGGTGGGAGCTTGTGCTGCAGATCCACGATGAAGTTATTTTAGAAGGACCTGAAGAGAGTAAAGACGAAGCTCTCCAACGAGTCATTCACCTTATGGAGCATCCTCTGGATAACGACTTGCTTATTAAACTTGAAGTCGACGCCAATATTGGCAATAGTTGGTACGAAGCTAAATAAATACTTCAATATTTCAGATTTAAAAATAGACGATAAACAGCAAACAACCAACAAATTTATATGTTATGAGGTTGATTATTAAAGAATATTAATTTTAAATGAACATCATGGAAAATGAAAGTAAGAGTGTCCTTAACTGCTTTGTCATTTGAACTATAGTATTTGCTTTGATTTAACTGCTTTCGCTTACTTCATGCGCTTTAAGTTTTATTGACGGTTAAAATACATACATTCCTGGTAAATTCTTTTATACATATTCTGAGCTATATCGACTGTAAGTATAATAATTATAAATAATATTTGAGAACGTTACCTTTTAGACAAATAGTTTCTATTAATTAAACAATATTGCAACGTTAATACAATTAATTACATCAAGATTACTCTAAATTAAAAAAATAGCCTAAGAATTATAAAACATGATGTTTTCAATGTAATATAAGTGATACTCAACAAGAATAAAATTAATATTCGTCCATTTTCAAAATCTAAGTTTTTCTATTAAAATTTCTACAAACATAAATTTAATTCAGTTTGAAAATTTGTAACCAAAAAGCTTATGTAGCTCTTCTCAGAATATATATTTTATTTTAAATTTTAATTCTCTACCAGTAATTAATTTTTCCTATTAAGCAACTGCAAAGGCTTCAGAAGTAATTGCAAATATGGCTGCAAATCGGCTATCAAGTGGAGCGAAGCGCTGCAAATCAAAATACGGTAGCAAAATTATTTCAAATGCAAAGCACAACATCATGAAAGCCTACGGCTGACTGCCAGATCTCAAAGGCAGGTGCACCCCTCACAATATGGAAGTCAATCTCGAGTACATGAAGCAGTCATCAGTTCCGATGACTTTTAAGCGTAATTTCGATTAATTTTTCACTTTTCGCTGTCTCATCACCAAAAATATCGTTTTAGTGACAAACGTCACCCAAGCTTTGAAGTTGAGATCGCAGTCGAATAAATAAAGGCGTGAGTGCAGTTAACCTCAACATTGAAAAGCCAGTGCCGATTGACTCGAATGAAAACTCTTACAGAAGATCGACACAAGCAAACCCTCGTAAGCTGGATTTGTCTTTTACCAATTAAATTTTGAGATTTAGACGATAAGTACTCAAATATAATCCAAGACCAGAGCCAAAATAAAAAGAGAAAACTAGTGACTTCAAAAGGTACCACTGCTGTTGTGATTTGTAGACCTTGTTAGCAAGCAGTACGCAAATAAAGACACCAGCCAGTTTAAAATTGATATCAGCAATGTCCACCATAAGTTTAGTAATGCTAAAAGTGGGCTTCGAACTGTAAACAGAAGCATTGCCTCAGGGGCTCCTGAAGGCATCCACAACACCAGTGTGTATAAGCTTGCTGAAGAGAAGATCAGAGCCAAATAACTCGATAATTTTCAGGACAAATGACTATCCTGAGACAACGACACTTCCCGTGATTAATTCAGTCAGTCAAGGTGTCAAGATGCCGGTTGAGCAGTTCAGCAATCGAAAGTCATTTGATAATCGAGGGGATGGCAAGAAGAAATCCAGCAGCCAGTTACATAAGACAGACCGAGCAGATGAACTTTCTTCGATAATTTCTAATTATCTAAAGCAAGACAACAAGTACGATAATATGAAGACGATCCAAAATTCAAATAAGTACAACAAGACACTCAAAAGCAGAAATTATGAAGTCAAACTGACGGTAAGGAAAAGTGCCCAATTTTCAAAGTCTTGCAATATTTAAAAATTAATATCTCTCTTGTAAATATCAACTTTGATTAAAATTAAAAAACTTGCATTCGTCATTGAGCTTTATCTGGCTTTAGCTTTTTGTGATAAAAGAGGATTTTTGAACTGATGCTGTAACATAAAATTACTTTAGATGATTTAGAAACTCAACTCCGAAAGAAATAAATACCAACGATGAGAACAGCTTGATTATGGACAACCAAAGTAAATAAATCATGTGAGGTTTTAGGAATTCTCAAGCCAAAAATATCAAAGAATATGCAAGTAAGCGTTTTGAAAATAATTGATAGCTGATAACTTTAACTAATTCGAACGAAAAGAACGAGGATAAGACTAATAAAGACTTTAATAACAATCTCGGCCATAAGCCTAAAGCTCAGAGCATTAGTGACGTGCAGTTCAACAACCAAATGACGAAGTATGATAAATAACAGTTTTAAGTTCACCAAAAGTAACAAAAAGAAGAATACTTTGATTTTGTCTCAGCTAAAATAAGCCTTCAAACTTGAAGTTAAAATACAGCGACACTTACTCTGTGAGAAGAGCAGGTGTAAAGCTGAAGGAGGAAAGTTCAAACCACCTTGAAAGATACACTTCGGAGTTCGATGATAACGTTGGGCATATGAACAGCAATCAAGATGAAAACTCAGAAAATCTCAATAACCAGAGCTACCAATGTGCAACTCCATTTTCGAAGACGATCCGCGTGAACTTAGATAAAACAGAGTTTGGTGACCTGCCAAGCTCCGAAAGCAAGTACATCACACGAACAAAAAGCAAGAAAGCCGATAAGAAATTCACAACTTCTGAATTCGTTGTGCTGGCTATGCTTGGATCTGGAACATTTGGCTGTGTGGTGCTGGTCAAGCACATCACGACTGAAGACGTCTACGCAGTGAAAGTGATTAAGAAGTCGTCGATTAGTATTTCTAACAAGCAGATCCAGCACATTAAGCATGAAAAAGAAGTACTCGCGCAGGTCAAGAACCTAGAGTGCAAATTGTATGTGACTTTACACGAAACAATTCAGGACAACTACTGACTGTACTTCTTCCTTGACTTCATTCAAGGAGGAGAACTACATACGTTCATTAAGAAATAAATTAGTAATTCCTATCGAAGGAATCAAGTTTTATATGGCAGAGGTTGTCTGTGCACTTGAACAGCTGCACAAAAATAACATTCGTAAGTAGCCACAGTAGCTATTTATAATTTCAATAAATAAGTTCAAATTCTTATATTAAGTTGTTAATCAGAGTAAACTGATTTATCTCGCCATGATTTTTCATTTTAGTTTTATTGTAATTTTTTGACGAAAGAAACTTTTAAAATATTTGTATCCATAAAAATCAGTTATTTTACCTTCAAAAATATGAAATTCAATGTAATGTGTTTACATGAAGTAGATAGAAGCTTAAAAACTTGTAATGCCTTGTCAAATTATTTTTGACTGCGAATAATATTGGAATGTAGTCTACCGAGACCTCAAACTAGAGAACATCATTATCGACAGCGGAGGACACATCAAGCTCGTCGACTTCGGCTTCTCAAAGATCCTTGAAAAGTCTGCGAAGACGTATACGAACTGCGGGACTCCTGGGTACATGGCTCCAGAAGTGATTCAGAAGTAGCGGACATGACTTCAGAGCCGACATCTGGGGCCTTGGCGTCTTGCTCTGCGAGATGGTCGGAGGCTTCACTCCGTTCTTTGACCAGAGCAGCAGGAAGATGTACGACAACATCATCAACCTTAGGATAAAGTGGCCGAAGAATATCGACACTGTATCTAAAAATTTGATTTCAAAAATGCTTGTTATTGATCCTGATATGAGAATCAAAATTAAAGATATTAAAAGACATAAATTCTTTACTGTAAGTGCGTTAAATAATCGAATAATAGGGAGTTGATTGGGAAAAAGCTAAAAATAGAAAACTTGAGCCTTTTTATATTCCTGAAATTGCAAGCAAGTTTGATTCGAGCCATTTTAAATCAAAAATTGGAGAAAATCATTATCAAAATATTGAAATTGACGAAAATCAGCAAACATTACTTTCAGAGTTATTTTTGACTGAAGCAGAGAATTATACTCTGTCTCAAACTAAAAAACCACTCGGAGATTTTGGATCACACATAATAAATAGTAACTTACTAGAATATTTCTAATGTAATTTATAAATATTTCTATTCTAAATATTAAAAATTCACCAGCGCTTAGGATTGAAATAAAATTGGATGAAATTCAGAGTTATAAGTACCAACTAGATGTTGTTAATCACTTCTCTTGTGAAATCTTTTGTCTTACCTGTTCCTCCAAGGTCAGGAGTGAGATTCTTGCCTTTTCTAATCGCTCGAAATACACCCTCTTGGATGGCATCTGCAAAATAAGGCAAATTGAGGTATCTGAGCATCATGCAAGATGACAAAATAAAAGCTGTTGGGTTTGCATCCATGCTGCTGAGTTTCCTTAATCCAGAACACTTAGCGCCTTGCTCAAACATCCCGATGTTATTTCCAATACTGGCACCAGGTGCGATTCCTGCACCGCCTACTAGGCCAGCGACGACGTTGCCGATGATTGAGCCGTAAAGGTTCGGCAGAAGCATGACTTCAAACGAACTTGGGTGAGTTATCAAGTTCATGCAGGCTGCGTCGACAATCATCTCTTCAAGAATGATTCTCGGGTACTTGAGAGCGACCTGCCTTGCAGCATTCAAAAAGTCTCCGTCACCTTTCTTAATGATGTTGGCTTTGTGGACAACAGTGACTTTTGATCTGTTTGTGAGGTTGGCATACTCAAAGGCATATTCTGCAATTCTGAGTGACTTTTCCTTTGTCGTGACTTTGATACTCTCAACGATTCCATCGAGGACCTCGTGCTCGATTGTGCTGTACTCACCCTCGCTATTCTCTCTGATGACGACTATATCGAGGTCTCTGTGTCTAGTTTTGATTCCTGGAATTGAAAATGCGTGGACAACAGTAGCGTAAAGATCGAGCTTTTGAGGTAGGAATATATCCTCTTTGGTCTCATAAGTCTCATTGACTGGCCCTCTCATGATCGCGTCGTATTTCGCAACGTTGTCGATGTCAAACTTCTCAAAAGTGAGTCTGACGTCGCTATGTTGGAATATTTCTTCAACACTGTCCACAAGCATTTCGCCGATTCCGTTTCCAGGGATCAGTGCAACTTTCTTGCTCTTTCCTGACCCTGGCTTCGGAAGGTAGGTCGGATGCAGCAAGTCTCCATGCCCGTAAAGAGTCTCCGACACTGATGAGCCGAAACATCTGGATAAGATTGCCTTCCTTTTAATTGTTTTGTATAAGATTTGTGAACTTAACATATTTATATATTTTATATAATACGAGATATTCACTTCATCAATTGCATTTTAATATAACAGCAGGGCAAGCAACCACGAAGGATGACTGATGTACAGTTTGCATAGTCCGTGTAGTATTTTGAAATATATCATTTATATTTTATTTTTGTAGATTAATGTCGTCTGCCCAGAAACAACAAGAACAATCTGATCCTTTGTTCACCCATTTGTCAGCTGTCTACCTGCAGCACACAACTCCGAAGAAATATAAAAAGGCTGAAGTGAAGAAGCAGCCGGATGCTAATGATTCTAATCAAATGCATAACAAAGGAAAGCTCACTTCTAGAGGACATAAAGTGCTAAAGTCACCGACATCAAGAAAGAATCTTGGTTTGGTAATCTTTCATTTTCAATATCGATATCCTAACTCAAGCACTCAAATATCATTATCTTTAGGATCTATTTTCAAACTCAAAAATATTCGTTCGGAATTCAAAGCATAAGCATCTTCGATCTGCAAGTAAAATATGTGAAAAATATCTGCAAAATGAGGCAAAAAGTCGGCACAATGAGCGACTCACAAAAATTATCAAAAATAACGCACAAATGAGCAGCACCAGTTTATATAACGACGGGTTGAAGACTCATAGGCAGGTATCGAGAAATACGAGTAACTTAGAAATAAAAACAACAAATATCTCTGATTTATCAAAGTACTCATTAAGCACAGTAACGCAGAAGTTTGCAGATGCCAAGAACAGCAGTTTCATTCAAACAGACAAATCAAAAAGTAATTTTGCTGAGTCGATTCAGACACTAATTAAATTAAGTAGTGCCTAGCTTTAAAGAGCTGTATAACAAGCAGGCTGGTTATCACTACAGCAAGACAGATCAAACAATGGTAATACTAACTAATAACCGCGGATTAGAAACAGCCTCAACAAGATGCAAACTCAGTCAGCCTCAACACCAAGCCCCAAGACAGGCTTAAGCAAGAAGAATTCAAAGTTTCGCAGAATCGACTATTCACTTATAACGACACCGATGAACATAAAATAGGTATGAAATGTTCGGTTGATTGATTAACCAAATGGCTTAATTTACTAAATGCAGGTACAGACGACAGCAAGAGCGACTCGTGAGACTCAATTCCCGAAGAGCTCTCAGACGATCAGAACCAAAATAGCAGCGCAGGGAGTTTCTTCTATAAACCAAAGAAAATCTCGAATACCTCACAGATAATTAACAACCATTTGAAAATTAACTCGAGTTTATTACAGCAAAAGGCTGACCAGGATTTTAGCTTCAACGATAGCGATAAAGGAAACAAAATAATACTTTCTAACTCTCTCGGGGAAGAAAGAGTATCTGAAGTTGTAAATGAAACACTGATAAACGGCTCTTCACGAATAGAGCCTGAAGCACAGAGAGTCCACAATGACAGTCTCAAAATGATCAAAGAAATCAAGAGGAAGCATCGCAATAGAAAATAACGATCTTTCATTTAGCCTCAAAGACAAAATATTCCCGCGTGATGTCGAAGCAACAAAACAGCAGAATAAGAGTATGGTCAGTAAAGAAGGGCAGAATAATCTGAGGAGGAATCTTAGCGGCAGTCGCCTCACCCGCTCGTTTGTCAATACGCCAACTGATATTAAATAAAGCGAATAACATATACGCGCGATCTTTAGAAGAGTTTATCGAAAGCAATATAAAATGCGTGAACCATCTCATCCAGTACAAGCAAAACACCAATTACGAGCTAATGGAAATTAATAAGGAGTGCAGAAGCAACCACAGCAAAATCGACTTCGAACTTAAGCGCAATAACCAGATAAAGTCAGAAATTGTGAATATAATTAACACGAATAACGCGATAAGACACCAAAATCAAAATATGCTGCGTGGTGAGTGCTATTTTGATTCTTCATCTTTGATGAGTGCTTATTTCACTTGGCAATTAATACTTTAGATCTCAAAAACTACGCTTTGATGGTCGACAAAATTAACCACAAAAGGGCACAGAATGAACGATCGAAGTGTAAGCTTAGAGATGTAATGTTGCATAGTTAACGAAGATATTTACAACCAGAAGAAAAACGATGTAGAAAGACTATCTGCTGAAATTGAACACATTCGCGAGTCAACAATTTATTTACAATTGCAGACGAGCAAGCAGACAAAGGAACTGCAATCATGCATTAATGAAGCTAATTTAATGATTGAAAAACTCCAAGAAAATGTCATTATAAGTAAAGATTGAGAGGAAAACAGACTTCGGATCTTACGTGAAAAGCAGAAGATGTTCACTGATGTTGTATCAAGAGACAGATTTATTTATTTTTAACTCTTAATTGAGAAAAAAACGATTCATACTCAATTTGTTCTTTTGAATTTGTATTTGATGAGGTCATACTGCATCCAAGTTTGCTAATTTCAATCTTTATCGGCTTTCATATTCAATACTAACATTTGAGACTAATTTACATTATTTTTAATGGTTTGCAACTTGAAGAAAAAAATAGTAAAAAAGAACAATAATTATACGACTTGAAAGCGCTAATTCACCTACTGAGC
>JAGYYN010041972.1:0-15289 GCA_021441665.1 Euplotes cf. woodruffi 2 WChen-2021 | reverse complement strand
GTGAGTGATGGTTGAGGTAGTGTGGAGGTATTGGGAGATAAGCGAGATTATTGTGTCTTTACGGCTTTTTAAATATTAAAAATTTGATCTGGATAAACTGAATTTGGTGACTATAGATTTAATGACTAGTGCATTTGGAGAAGAGGAAGATGAACTGAGATGTGAATATTGAAATGGTTATTTTATTGAAGAAATTGAAGCTTCTGAAAATAACGATGACCCTCGGGAGTTTCAGCCTTACACTATAGTTGATCCTCCTCGAGAACCAACCAGTCAGCCAAGTGGTCAAAGTAATCGTCAAAATAATCAGTCAATGTACTCAATGGCCTACACTCCTGGGACAGGAGCTCAAGCCATTCATATCATTCATTCAAATATGAGGAGTGGAGGACCAGCACCACAAGCAAACGGACTTGTGGGCAATCTCTTAAGCATGCTGACAAACATGCTTAACGGAGGAGGCAACGATGACCTTTACGAAGGAGGAATGACATTTGACCAAATCCTGCAGCACATCATCCAAAACGACCCTAACAAGTATGGCCCTCCGCCTGCATCAAAGAATGCAGTTGAAAAATTGCCAAAAGGCACTTATGCTGAGTTCTTCCCCAAGGATGAAGAAAGCAAAGAAGATGATAAATAAAGAGGAAAATCAAACATGCAATGTGTGCCAAGAAGAATACACCTACGAAGACGAGACTGAACTCATCAAGCTTCCATGTAAGCATCTTTATCACAAAGATTGAATTATTCCGTGGCTTGATACTCACAACACGTGACCTGGATGCAGATTTGAGTTACCAACGGACGACATCGACTATGAAAATAATAAGCTGAATAGTCAAGATCCCAATTATATGAGGAACTTAGTAAGAGAAGCGAATAGCAGCCAGAGGAACAGGAGCAGTGATAATAACGATGCAGCTAGCGGAAACGATCAAAGAAGAAATCCTCCAAGCTATTTCTTTTAATTGCTATTCAATCATAACTTTCAGTAAATTATTTATCTATGATTGGACGCATTTTGATTGATGATAAGAGATATATTAAATAAAAATGTACAAATATTTAAATTAATTTTTAAATATATACTAAATCACGAAAAGATTGAAAATGATGTGGTCTGATAAGACGAAGAACTCCACAAATATACTAGTTGTCATTATCAAGAGACTATTGCTGTAACTATGATGACTTTGATTTAACTTAAGTGAATCCATCGCATGGTTATGTCAAAATACCTTTATTATGTATTTTTACTTTTAGACTTAACTCTCGTATTCGATTTCACAACTTTAGAATTACTGGATTTAAGTATCGATCTTGGCCTCAAAATCGCACGAGACCGCTTTTGTAATTGGTTGCTGTTTTTAGTCGTCGGAATCACGGCTACTGAACTCATGCTCGCGTTATTTCAAAACGAATTTCCTTTAGTGAAGGTATGCTTCGAGTTCCTGCTTTTAGACCCAGAAATAGTTTTCTTTATGACAGATTTAGAATTAACAAAGCAGTCTCTTTTGTCGAAAGAAGACAGATGGAGGTTTCACATGTTCTCATGCTCACCATCAATCACTGCATTTTTAAATAAAATGCAGCCTTTCGCAGCTTTGATGGCTTTATTAGTCAAATAAATCTTCGATGTTGGCCTTGAGGTACTTTTGCGCGTTCTGTTTTGACTAAATAAAATAATTTAGCGAATAAAAGTAACTTTGAATTAGTTGGTATTTTGTTAAGAACTTTTTAACATAATTTTTACCTTTTAGCTGGTTTCATTATATACATAGTGTTTTTTTCTAAGTCTGCAGCAAGTGTTGAGATATTTTTAGAAAACATCTTTTTGTTACTTCGACTTACTGCTCTTGAGCTTCGTCAAGTACTTATTGTACTTCAGCATTACTTTTTCATTTTTATTAAGCAAAGGTGGTTTGTTGTCAAACCCTGAGGCATTATGAGTTTCAAAAATGCATTTAGAGTCGTAGCCTGTTCTCCCTTTGCTTTTCAATAATTTTCAGTTTTCCTGCTTTCTCGGCTCTTTAATATTTTTGCTGTTGTACTTAGAGCTACTCATTACTTTAGAAGTGCGCTTGCTACTTCAAGGCATCGTTGGCTTGCACTTATGAGCATTGCTGGTGGTCTTCCTCTTTTTGACAATTCTAGTCTTTGATGCTTTGTCTCATTCTACTATTGATTTAAAGCCGTCTTCAGCGACTGTCGGAAAAGATTTTAGATTAGTTCAATCGAACAAAGCATAGCTTTTTGGATAGAACATCTGCTTTGGCTGCAATATTTTACTTGACATCATTAAATTCTAATTTGCTTTTCAGTTTGTTACTATTGATCTCAGTATCTATTGTTTTTATCTGATTGTTCTGCTGTTTATTCTCCTTGTCCTCAGTTTGTGAACATTTTATATTTTTATTTATTTCGACTGTACTTTGTGTTTGAGTTGAGCTTTAAACCTATCACTTTGTTCTTAAGGATTTCTAACTCTCGATGCTCACTGTTAACCCGAGTCTGCTTAAGCTTTTCAAGCCGTTCACAGATGGTGTCATATTCAAAATGAGCACCAGTTACAGGATCTTGGTATTTTTCGGACTGTTCTTCATCAAAATAAATACCTTTGAAGTTATTATAATCATCGGGTGCTTCTTCCTCGTCTTCAAAATAACTAAATTTACAAGTAAAATAATTAATATTTACCTTGAACTACTACTGTCAGAGTGATTTTGACAATCGAGTTCAAAAATTTGTTTTTGTAGGAGAAGGTCTTCTTCATCAAGTTCCATTTCTAATAATTAATTTTGAATTTTTGAATTTAAATCGATAAAAATTAATCAGTTTAACATTAGAATTCAATGTGGAGCATACTTAGACATTTATTCAGCTGCTATAGATAAATTTACTTATAGTCAAGAAACTGCATAAATAGATCATCAAATAATTATTATCCTTTTTCTTTGATCTTAATTTCCTATTTTATATAACAATTGAATAATAACATGGAGAGACTAAAGACTCTGACCCAAAAAGGACTCGAATGTAAGCTAATTTTGTTACCGCTGCAGGTAAAAACTGCCGAATGAAGTTCGATACAGTCGAAGAATGGAGAAACCACTACAGCAAGGTTGGTTCGCTGCTGCTTACTTTTAGTTCTGAACTGACAGCAGTAAATACGGTTCTTTTGAAGGACTGAACAAACGGGAAATTGAGCTCAACTGCACCTACGATAATAAAACTAAGGACTTATCAATACAAAATGTAAGTACTTGCTTATTTATGCAAAGGCTCATTTTTATACTAGATCAAGCAGTATATGAAAAGTGTTCCTGAGAAGTCATCGCTGCGGACACTAAATCGCAAATACGACGATATGAAGGAAACCAATAACACAGTATCGTACCACGTCGAGAACCCGTACATGAACAAGTTTTCACTTGGAGAGCTGCACGAGTACTTCCACTCTACGAATAAGCGAAAAGAAGAAGTCGCTACTCAGCAACTTAGAAGGCGAGAGGCGCAGCTTATCGAGGACATCAAGTTTTACAAGCAGCGAAAGGATAAAGAAAAAGAGCTCCGCTCGATGAACAACAGAGTGCTGTCTGATCTCAGCCTCGAGTACACCGACCTTAAGCACAAAGCTGTGACTAAAGACTTGCAGGTAAAATCTTAATAATGATTTTTAGAGGATCGGAGAGGATATCATTAGGAGCAAATAACCACAACTATAGAAGAGAACTGGAGAAGTGATACGTAGACAGGGAGTCTTCACTTCTTCAAGAAAGACAAAATAAAATGGACGCTTTTAATATCATCAATGACTTTATTCGTGAAGAATCACGCGAGAAAAAGCTCGATGAAGATGAAATAACTAAGCGCAAATCAAAAATCAATGAACTTGTACAGAGTCATAAAAAGGTACGAGTTGATAACGAGGAAATTATGAAAGATGTAAAAATGATGAAACATCCAGATACTTTTGAAGAGTACAAAAACAACTATTCGTTAAGAAAGTGGGTCGGAGACCAAGGCAAGTATATAGTTCCAGATACTATTGACAGAAACCTCAGGAAGATATCGCAGAGATAAATATATTCCTTCAATTTTACTATTTTAAAAAACTAATCAACACGATAGATCAAAATATATTATTTAGTTATGACTGTAAATTAAGATTACTATAAACATATTTTTAATTTTATTTAGAAATATTAAACTATGTTAAATATATATTAAAATAGTCAAAAAAATATTGATACAATTGTATTCGTAATTTTTTCCTGCGATTCAGAATACCCATTTTTGATTTTTAACTTAGTTTAAAAACTGAAAAATAACGGGCATGGAAGCATGTAAGAAAATTAGAAACACAAAATAATTTGATTGATCTCGTTGTTTATAATAATTCCTAATTGGTTCCAGAAGATGGAGAAGCGGGAGAGGAGCGATAGCAATAGGGACGAATTGGATCTGTCTGATAAGACTCACTGACTCCTGTGTCTTAATGACCTTAAGTACTGAGCGGTTGGATCCTGCGGGCATAAGCATATCTGTGCTCTATGCACACTCAGACTTAGACTGATCATCAAAGACTCAGCGTGTCCAGTCTGTAAAGAGAAACTCGACGTAATTTATGTCATCGACGATCTTTCGATCACTATTGATGACTTAAAAGCAATGCACAGAGAAGGAGGTTCAGCGCGAGCTTCGTCTAAACCGTCGGCAGAAGGGGAAGCGGATTTAATAAGAGACAAAGATGACGGAACTGTATTCTACCTTAATGAAAAATGTAAAAACGAAAGTGTATTTCACAGATTGAATATCTGCCGAATTGGAAAATGCAGAAATAGCAAGGAATTTACTAATGTAAACGGGCTTAAAAGACATCTTGAAAGAGACCACAAAAAGACATTTTGTGAGATTTGCTTAAAATATCGGCTAGTATTCATTCAAGAACAAAAGACATACTTCTTGAACCGCATAAACGAACATATTGAGAACGGTGATCCAGGTGATGAGCTTTCAGCACAGATTAAACCTCATCCATATTGTAATTTTTGACAACAATATTTCTTTGATGATGAGAATCTGAGGATCATTTGTTCAGGCAGCACATGACGTGAACAATATGCGGAGATGATTATAAAAACTGGTACTACTCATCGTATGAGTCCTTGGAGAAGCATTTTGACAAGACTCACTACTTGTGCAAGAACAAGAACTGACTTAAGAGCTTGTTTGTCGCCTTCAGGACTGAAGATGAGCTAGCCTTCCACAACTACATGCTTCATCAGAAAGGTAATGTCGATAAGAAGTAAGATGGAGGACATGAGCTTACTTGGCTTCACATCAGATGATGTCGGCAAAGTTCGTAGCTCAAAACACGAAGAAATTAAATTTAAAGACGACGAAGCTGTCGACTTTAGCTGGTACTTCTCCAGTGACTACAAAGCTAAAGAAACTAAAGAGCAGAAGGATAACCGCGAAGAACATTTTAAGCGAAAGTACAAAAACTTCGAACATAAAGAACAAGAAGACGGGAATGAAAGACGTCCCAAAACTTCTTCGAAGCAACGGCCGATTGGGGATCTGCCCAATGATGAAGAAAAGGTTGAAAAAATCTTAAAAGCAGTGAGAAAGTACTTGAAAGACACACTCACAACAATGGGAAATATCGAGGACTCTGTTAAATTTGGACAAAAGTCAATGATCACTCACTTGTTCAAGATCATTGGGAAACTAAATGCAGCGAACTTTGTAAAATACGACTATCTGCTAACTTTCGGAGTAAGCATTGAGAGCAAGACTCAACTACAGAAGGCTGTTGAAGGTGCGAGGGACTATGACGAGTTCAAGTCGTATATTGACAAGATTCCGTTCAAGCAACTACTGATGATCCACAAGTACTTCACCTTTGCTTACAAGAAAAAAAACGTCATCATGTACCATGAGCAGCAGGACCAAGTCAGCAACAACTTACTCTTCGAAGTCGAGGAAAAAGAAGAAGTCAAAGAAATTGAAAAGACAAAAGAAGTTCACAACAAGCGCAAAGAAGCTAAAAAGGTCGTCAAGGCAAATAAAAAAGTTGACAAGCTAAAAGACGACTTCAAGCAGAAGTTAAAAGGAATAAATGAGGATGAATTCCCCGACTTGCTGAAGCCTTCAGAACAAGTTGCTTTCAATCCGAGTAAAATCTTAAGCAAGCCAACTCCGGAGAAAAAGGAAGTCGTTCAAGAGAATAAAAAGAAAGGGGATGACTACGATGAACTCGAAGCAGCATTGAAAAAGAACGATGAACTGCACAAGAAACATAAGTTTGATCCGGCTCAAAGTGAAAAGCCAAAGACTGCGAAAAAGAAAAAGAACGACCAGAAACCCAAGCTCAAAAAGGAAGAGTTCCCAGGACTTCCAGGGTAATTAAATTGGTTGTTGACAAGTTAGAATATTTTGTATTTAGCAGAAGAAATTCGGGGTGTTATGTATTTGCAAAAAATAATTATATATGTATTTTCAATTATCCAATTAAAAATATATCTTTGCAAAAGTTATTGTTTTTAAATAAAAATCAATTCAAAGATTAAAATAGTAAATAAAAGCGTGGATTTAGTTCAAATAAATATAATTGAAAAAAATCGAATACTAATTCGTAGTTTCGAAGGATTTTATTTAGTTAAAACCTTACAAAATTTATGCTGTTATCCTTTCTATTAGTATTTTTGTTCGCAATCACTTTTAGTATATCTAACTCTTTCTTGTTGATGTTCAGCGATTTCTTGATTCCATTTTTGAGAGAGTTCATTATGATAAAATGACCCTAAATTTTGAATTTTGCTTGATTCAATACATTTGTTAGTTTTTAATGAAGTATATTATTAATTGCATTTTTATTTTCAATTTATTGCTAAATAGATACTAAATTAAATGGAAGCACTAAGGGGAGCTATACATATTTCATTAATACAGTGTAGTGCTGGCTCTTGTTTTCCTTAGTTTTGAGACTTGTTTTCTTGATGCTTTTGAACTAAACGACCAATTATCATATGCATCCAAAACAATTATGTATGTAATGATTCATTCTTACATATTTGCTCGAGATTCCTTCAATTTTAATGCTATTTATTCGGTGAGTTGTCTAAGCCTAGTATGTAGGGTTATTTATCAAAACTTGCCTTCTTTACGCATTCTTTCTGTCTGCTTTTTGCGAAACTCCGATAATGTAATTGAGCTACGGTTCATCATATTTCCGTAGTACGACATCTTGCTGTTGTTGAGAGCTCGGTCTAAAGATGCATTACGTAAATTACCATTGCACACGTTGCTTTTGTCATTCGTAATCTGAGTTGAACTTGACATTTTATTGTTCGAGAAGTACTTGTACAGTTTTAAATCCGATCCATTGACAGTTGATAAGTTACTCGCAGATGACCTGTTGAACTTCAGCTTCCCTCAAGCAGAAACATTCGCTGAGTTGATTGGCTTTGCAATGTAATCGAACTCCTCATTATTTTCTGAGCTGGTCTCAGAATCATTAAGATTCAGAGGGATCGACTGCACTATGTTCAGTACATTACTTTCTTTGATTCCAGATCCAGTGATTTCTAGATATCAAAAATTAACCTAGTCACTAATAAAAGTTTGCCTATTTTTATATACAAGATTTAGCTGAAAAACAATTGAAAAATAGTGATTGACTAATAATTTACTTTGAGTGCTGCATCAGCAAAAAGAGTATCAAATCGACTCTTACCTCGCTGTGAGAAAGATTTTGGATATCTCTTATCACTGCTCTGCTTTGAATCGGTATCTTTGAGGCCAGACTGCGACAGCTTATTATGCAGGATTTTCAGTGGAGAGTTCTTGTAAGAAATCACAGAATCGTTTGGGTTCACTTTGGTCAGGTTAAGGGGGTAGTGTCCACAGAATATTCACCGAAGGATCTTGCTTCCTCCTTTTTGCTTTACATCTGCCTTCATTAGATGATAGCACTTGTTGCAGTAGTAGTTTCTTCAGCATTTGCTCACGTAGATGTTCGTGAAGTACTTGAAGCAGATGGGACAGTTGAACTTGTAATACGCCTTCTGTCGACTTAGCTCTGGGCTGTAGTTCAGCTCAGAACAATGTGATAAAGTCGGCGACTTTTGAGTTGACTCATATATTAATCGCTCTGGCGTGTTGGATGAAAATAATACCTGTACTGCTAATTAAACCAAATAGTTCTGTAAATTAAAAAACTAAAAGTTTTATTACATTTTCGCCTTCATTTAAAAATGAAGGAAGTCTGATTTAAATTTTATTTTTTATGTTAAAATATAAATTTTTAAGATAAATTTGTAAAATATATTGTTTGCTTTGAAACTTCTCCAAATCCAAGTTATTATCTCCAATTTGTTTCGAATTGTGAGATCGATAAAAACTAAATAATTGTTGATTACTTTAGACTCATAAAAGCTATCTCAGTCGTATTCTTTCGCATGGAGGTCCTGACAGCGGATCAGTTTGATTCTGAACTCAATGGTACCTTTGCGTTTGCGCGTCTTCAAAGGGGAGTTATCAGTCTCGACAAATTTTTGCGGCACTCAAAATTCACTTTTATTTCGGACGAGGTTATCTAAAGGTCAGTGAGACGACTTACTGTCGTGGTTGTTGCAGTTGATTCAGTTGTACAGCCATCTGCCACACTCTGCCATTGGCTGAATAACAATATATTAAAGCTGGGGAATAACATTCAGAATCAACCAATCATAAATATTTAAATTTTGATAGTCATATCAAAAATTACAGTATGCTTTTAGAGATTTAGAGTTAGAATAAGAACAACAAAATTTAAATATGATTGTTTAAAAATAATGATAAGTCGATAAATACATACATAATTTAGAAAATTACAGAAATTAATTGGAGTTGGTCTTGAATGTGTTTAATCAGATTTTAAAAGACGAATAAAAAATTGTTTTAATGTCCTCATGATTTGTCGTTTATGAATCACTTTTACTTATTTTATTTGTTAAGTTGAATTGCCAAATGCAAGATAAAAATCGTTAACTTGGAGTTTAACTGTAAATCATTTAGATTACTTTTATTACTTTATTAAATAATTAGTTAAGCACATATTCTACGTTGTTATTACTAAAATAATTATTACCGCTAGCTCTGATTAATAATATAATGATTATTTAATAATTTTAATATTAAAAAATGGTATGAATTTAATTGTCTATCTAATTTTAACTATCAACCTTTAAATTAGAAATCTTGTAACCTCCCAGTTTAGGATAAAATAATTATATTTTGATTTTCAAAATATCTCGAATCCAAAATTTATTTTGCAAATTGTGAAACAGCAATCAAAAATATTCAGCTTACATTGTCAAAAATTTAAATATTTAAATTTAAATATTTTTCACTCAATTGAAGCTACAAAAATACGTGTTTGATACATAAAGGAAAAGTAAATTAAATTATTAGATATTTTCAAAATATGGCAAAGATATTCGCATATATTGCGCTCATTGCTCTCATCGCTCTCTCATCCGTTAGAGCTGAGGTCGAGAAGGACGAAGGAGTCTTAGTTTTGACTGACGCTAACTTCGATGAAGAACTAGCAAAGCACGACAAGCTCCTTGTCGAATTCTACGCCCCATGGTGCGGACACTGCAAGAAGCTTGCTCCAGAGTACGTTAAAGCCGCTGCTACTTTGGCTCAGCAAGACCCACCGGTCTACATCGCTAAGGTCGATGCAACTGTCCAGAAGGAACTTGCCAGCAGATTTGAGATTAAAGGATTCCCAACCCTCAAATGGTTCGTCGGACAACAGCCAACTGAATATAATGGAGGAAGAACAGCAGATGAACTTGTCAACTGGATTAATAAGAAGTCTGGCCCAGCTACTAAAGAAGTTACAGTCGCTGAACTCGAGACCCTCAAAGAATCAAACAAAGTCGTTGTTGCTTTCTACGGAGATTCAGACTCAGCTGCATTCAAAGAATTCCAAACTGCAGCTAGCACTGATGACAAGAACACCTTCGTTCAAGTTAGCGCTGCTGATGCCACCCTTCCAGAGGGAGCATCAAGACCAGGAGTTGTTGTATTCAGAATATTCGATGAGCCATTCGTCGTACTGAGCGGAGACATCACATCGAGATCGGTCAGTGAGTTCGTTTCAAAATCGAGCGTTCCAAGTTTGATCGAATTCTCAGACCAATATATTGAGCCAATCTTCCAACAACAAAAGCCAGCACTTTTCTTGTTCGTCAATAAGGACGATGCCGAGCATGCTAAGATTTTGGGGACTTTCACTGCCGCCTCAAAGCAACTTAAGGGAAGAATCTTCTTCTCTTACAGTGGCGTCAAGGATGGAATTCAGCAAAGATTAGCCGAGTTCGTCGGAGTTACTGACAAAGATCTCCCAAGACTTATGGTTGTTGGATTTGGACAAGCTGGAGTCGACAAATACGTGTATTCAGGAAACGTAAGCCAAGTCACTGTTGATGACATTGACAAATTCATCACTGGATTCACTTCAGGCACCCTTCAGAAATACTTAAAGAGCGAGGAGATCCCAGCTTCAGATGAAGGCGCAGTTAAGACCGTCGTTGGAAAGAACTTCGACGCCATCGTCGGACACGACGATGATGTCCTTTTGGAATTCTACGCCCCATGGTGCGGACACTGCAAATCCTTAGCTCCAAAGTATGAAGAATTAGCTACTGAACTCAAGGAAGTTAAAGGACTTGTTATTGCAAAGTGTGATGCTACCGCAAACGAAATCGACGGTATTCAGATCCAAGGATTCCCAACAATTAAATTCTTCAAGAAGGGATCAACAACCCCAACTGAATACGAAGGAGACAGAGAAGTCGACGGATTCAAGAAGTACCTATCTGAGCACTCTGAAGCTTACAAGGCATGGAGCGAGAAGAAAGAGGATTTGTAGACTCGTTCATATTAACTCTGTAATGAAAAATCTTCAATTCAAATTATTTAACTGGACGATTGCTATTTCTTCACTTTTATATTATGCCAAATTTATTTTTGCTATTTAATTATTTATTGAAATATAAAAAATATAAAAACTACAAAATTAATCAAAAATTATAAATATAGCGATTATATTTTATTATTCCCCATATCATAAAAAACCAAACTATTTAGTTTAAGTTCGCGCTTTCCGTAGAATCTCATATTTTTATGTGAGTTTGTTATTAATTTATTAGAAGGAACTCATCAAGTACTCATAACAGATGACAATACAGTTGTACTGATATAAACTGAACCAAGTGTAATGAGTAATGTCATCATTAAGCTATAAACTCTGTATTTAGTTATACCAATTTTCAATACACTATAATCTATAATTATTTATCAAACACTGTTTTTCTAATAAATTAATTACGTGGATCATGTTTTCCTTCGATACAATCACATCAAGGTAGCTTTGATTTGACTTGATTATGTCCCATATTTCTTCAAACTTCAATTCGAATACTTCTTGCTTTTGCTTCTGAGCAAGAATAGTGTAAACTCACTTTTTCCTATCTTTCTGGATTTGGTCTTCCTTCGAGTTCGCTGAGAAATCGACTAAATTTTTGACATGCTGCAAATCGTCGACTTTCACCTTCTTCTTGGCTTTCCTTCGAATCTTGGTATCGATTTCTTCTTCGCTTTCGTCGACATCACGGATAGATTCAAGCTTGACTCCGCGTTTGTTAGACGTCAAGCTAAACATTAAAGCTTTATCGGTATATAGGAGAATAAAACAAAGCAAAGTTTAGCTTACGCTTTAGGCTCTTCCATTGATTCGGATTCATCTATGGTGTCAAGCTTTTCTAAATATTGAGTGTCGTCGTCGCCTCCTTTTTCATCGTCGTCCTCATCGAAAATAGCGAAGTTCATCAGCTTCAGAGCGACCTGCAGGTCGTCTGTTGTGATCTTTCCTTCGTTGTTGATTCGAAGCTTTGAGTGGGCAGTCGCCAGTCTGATGAGAGTCTCTAAGCTACGGACTGTCACGGGAAGCTTCTTTTGATTTGCGTACTCGACATCCTCTGCTTTTTGTCTCAGTGTCTTGTATGCCTGAGCGATGAAGTCAATCGCATCATTTGAGAGAACTGGGGTCGATGACTTCTTCGCAAATGATATGTACTTTTTCAGGAACGGGGTTGTCACGATGTCATGATAGATGTTTCCAAATAATATTGAATTCCCTTTTTCATAAATTTGTGTTTCTTTATCAAACTCATCTTCATTTATTAGTTCAGGCTCAATCAAAAAGTCATCTTGATATAGGTTCAGTAAAAAGTGGTTGTTGTTTTGATTTTTGAATGAATGATTCCTAATTACCCGCTCTGCTATTCTTTTGTCACCTTCAGCGTTTTTCTCATCAAGAACAACAAAGAGTAAATCGAATCTTGAAAGTAAGGTATCTGGTAGCCCAATATTCTTTGCTGCAGGGATGCTTCGATCATAGTCTCCATATATCGGGTTTGCTGCTGCAATTACGCTTCATCTAGCATTTAAGCTTGCATGAAGACCTGCCTTTGCAATAGTTACGGTTTGTTGTTCCATGACTTCATGAATCGCAACTCGATCGCCATCGTCCATTTTATCGAACTCATCGATGCAAACAAGTCCTTTGTCAGCGAGTACCATTGCTCCTGCTTCTAAATGTCTTTCACCCGTTTCCTTATCAACAGTGACTGCAGCAGTGAGTCCAACACCAGATGATCCCCTTCCTGTTGTGTTAATTGCAATCGGTGCTAAGTTCATAGCATGGCGTAGCATTTGTGATTTTGCAGTCGATGGATCTCCAATTAATAAAATATTGATATCGCCTCTCAAGTGTCCTCCATCCTGCAGATTCTTTTCAGTTCCTCCTAGCAGCTGCAAAAGCATGCTCTTTTTGATATTTATGTGTCCTTGGACTGTAGGAGCGATGGAGGAAGCAAGGATTCCAAACACATCCTTCCTCTCTGAGACCTTCTTGATATTCAAGACGTCTTCTGAAGTGATTTTGATCCTATCTGACTTATCAGAGATCGTGTTGATGCCAGTGCAGACTACCACAGTCTTGAAAACACCAGACGTATAGCTTGAAGCTGACGATACTCACTTGAATACTCCTGTGAGCTCGACTCGGTCTCCTGGCTTGACTTTGTCGACTAAGTCATTTTCAAGAAAGACGATGACCGATCTCGGGATTTGTCCAGTCGGAGTCCTTTCAGGCATTTCTTGAATAATCAACTTCTGCACATTTGAATATTTGCAGTATCCGTACTCTGCTGTCATCAAGTTCCCTGCAGCGTCTTTTGTAGGAAATAGTTTAGATGAAAAATTGCCTTGTCCTTCGACTGAATATTGGTCTTTGTAGTCTTGGACATAGCCCTGCTTCGTCGCTGGAATGTAGTGGTAACTTTTTGACAGCTTTGGCTTGACAATGCTCATCCTAGTCACGATGCCTTGAACCTTAACCAACGAGTTAATCATTGAAGACTTCAAGCCTCTTGGAGTCACAAAGTTCTTTCCGTAATTTCCGTCAAAGTTGAGCTTAACTGTGTTGTGTTTGACTGGAAAATTGCTGGGGTTAATCAACTTCGCTTTCTCTGACGCTATAGTATCATTTACCTCATCAATCAGCTTATTAACTCTGTCTTCAAACAATTGAATCGTCTTAATCGGGTTCTTGAGTAAAGACTGCGACAGTTTTGAGTCAAAGTTCCGAATCTGATCCAGATTTATGTTGAATCTAGATTTATCCCCAACTGCTGATCTGTAAGAGTCCAAAAAGTTAGTTTTCCTGAGGAACTGATCCATAGTCTCACTTATATTGCTGTCGTCGACTTGCATTCCGCTTAACATTTTTGCAGAAATTTTTAAACTTATAAATTTCAGTAATTCGATAGCAAACGCAATTTTTTATTGTTCTAAATTTAAATAAACCTCCAATTTGAAATTTACTGAATTAACAAATACAGTATATTTTAATTGCAAATATTAATAATAAACATTTATTACTGATTGATGATTACAAAATCGCATGCTTGCAGTATTTTTAGATTACGTGATTAACATACAATCCCTATCGACATCCAAATATTTATATTTGATGACTGAGAATTTAGCTATTTAAATATTTATCATTTGTGCTAAATATTTCCCTCCATTCAGCTCAACGAATCTAATTATTGAAGGATGTAATAAAATGCACTATTCTCTTCTATTATCAAATCTAGCTCGATTTTCTAGAGCGCATCGAGTTTAGGGCCAATCGGGATTTAATTAGCTTACTGACGTATACATGCTATACTCTGAAATTCATGATGTAACGAGATCTGCTTTTAGCAAAATAAATGTATTTAGGTCAAGAATTAAATGCTTTAACAGCTTTCAAACAACAAAAATTATTAGCAATTAAAAATATTATCTGCGTGTTTTTTTTAACTTCGAAATGTCGTTGAGTTTTAGCAATTTTTCACATTATAGCCTCTAGAATTCTAAGATTTAGTACCGTCTTGGAGGATTTTTTTGATTAAGCGAGAGTGAGTTTTGCTCATAAAATGAGTTACTTCAACACTCAGAATAATACGCAACATTAAATGATCCTCATTCGTGGTTTTGGGCATCGCTAGCTTTAGATATAAATGACCTTTCGCATGATTCTCTGTAAGATTGTACTTGAAATGCTAAAATATCAATTCATTTGACTAAAAGTTCGCTCCTTTTATTTATAAGATTCTAAAATTTGTGAGTAAAGTGCAACTTCATCATTGATGTACTGCATGCGCATAATGACTTTTCCTTCTCACTTTGAGTCATAGTTGTCTTTGAATTCGAGGCTGACTTCCTTCAGTAGCTGACTTTTTAGATGCAGCAAGAAGAAAGACCGAGACTGGCCAATTTTGATTCACTTACTTTTACTTCCTTTTGTTTTGTAAAGACTAACAGTGAATGATTTATCCTTTTCTTGGGAGTCTTGATCAAACTGCATTATGAAGAATCTTCACCATTCGTAAACTCCCTCTTTATTGGGTTTATTTAGGAACTGAAGTCGAAAGGACTAAGTGGTTTGACTGCATAAACTCAGTTTGCCTCGCTGATCTGACTCCTTCTGACTTCCTCAATGTCGTGTCGAAGGTCGTAAACATACTTTCGTTCTGATCTGTTCCTCTTGAAGAACTTGTTTCGAGCAAGATGTCTTTGCTAGCTTTCTTAGCTGAAGGAAATGAGCTTTGGACGACCTCAACAAACGGAAAATATTTTCCCTTTTCGCTGTTGATATCGTGGCCGGAAACTATCTCTA
>JAGYYN010041937.1:0-12630 GCA_021441665.1 Euplotes cf. woodruffi 2 WChen-2021 | reverse complement strand
ATGGATCATGAAATTGAAGATGATGGTATTGATAATCGGAAGTCGGTAATTCCACATCTTGAAAGGTAATTATCTTTTTTTTATATACTATATGATTGTCGAAAAATAAAATTAATAAATGGTTATTAATGCTCCTTAAAAATGTAACCATATGTAAAATAGTGATGAATATGATTGATGATTTTTATTCAAAAGTTAATAAAAATATATTCTTAAGTTTTAATCTCCACATTAATTTATGTAAAAGTTTTGTCTCTATATTCTAAATTCTTTCAGTTATTTTTGAATTTATATGATACTCTCAAATTATTATTTTATTTTAGAAAATAAGAATCAAAATTAAAATCTCAAATTTATTTTGATTAGATTTTTATTTGAATAAAGCTACAATCTAAATCATAAAATAAAACTCACAAAACTAAACAGCAAAAATATTTTCTAATATCTAAAATTAATTACGCGAAATCTCAATTTTAAATGCAAACCAAATTCCGCTTTCATCTAACACTACAGAAAACTGACAAAATTCGGTGCGATGATGAATTCAATCAGCCCGCAGAGCACGAAGGAGAGCTCGGAAAGAGTGTACCTATCAAAGTACAACAACAGGGAAGAAATAAAGCACGACCTTATTCGCATTCTGAGTCTCAAAGAGAACCAGCTGTTATACAAGTGCATGAACAGTCCAACATCCATCGATGTCAAAAACATCGATTTCAGCAAGTGCAACCAGATGATCTACGAAATCGGCAAAATCGAGGCCGATTTGAAATAGCCCGAGCAAGTACGACAATCCTAAAGAGCCTCAGATCGCGAGCCGTATGGGCAAAGTGCAGTCGCTGTCCGCCCTCGACTCTCAGTCTCCGCTGAAGAGCAGGAAATAAAGACATCCAGACTGTGCTGTCGCCGACTGGAATTTTAAATAAGCTCAGCGTGCTCAAGAACAAGTGGTGAATGCGAAAGGCAAAGCGGCTGAAGGAGGAAAACCAAACTGAACTTAGCAAAATCCGTCAGAAAACAATCCAGAAAAGAGGCAATGTTTTTAGCCCGAGAGATATAGATGGTAGTAAGATGAGACTGTAAAGTATAGAAAAACCAACGATGAGCAATTCTGAACTCCTTGCTATTTCTGAAAGAGAAGTAGGCCAGGCTTTTAATTACTTTAGTATAATGCAAACCGACAGGGACTTTCAGAAGAAGAAATTGATACGTATAACCTGTACTTCAGGTAAACATAAATTAATCTATGATTTAAAAATAATTGAGCTGATCGATAATTTTCAAGAATTTATGATAGTAATATAAATCACTTTTTAGAAAACGATTTGGAATATTTGATAAAAGAGATGAGAAAAATCGAAGATTTAAAGAGTCTTTAAACCAGTACTTGGATAAATAAACAATTGCAACAATCTCAACAACGACATCATGCGAAAGTACAGAAAAATTATGAAAATTTTATGCTTATACAGAAATTAATGACAAATGTCAATATCAATATGAAGCCAAGAAAAGGTAATTTTATATTTGTAACTCTAAAAATAATAGCTATAAATAATAAATATGTAGAAAATAACAATGAACAAACAAACCAAATTCTCAACGACACATCAGACTCAATGGACACATCATCAATTACAGAAAACGACGAATATTCTGATTTTGACTCCAAAAACAGTAACTCAATAACAAAGGATCAAAAATAAAAGTCATTGAGAAAACAAAGATTTAATGATTTTACACCGCAGTCCGCAGCCTAAAAGGCAGAGTAAATAAAAATGTTGTTAAACTCTCACATCAATACAGAATTCATAGAAGCCAAAAAGCCGACAAGTTTTCAGTTAAAGCTGCCATCAGCTCGAAAGCCTCAGAACAGGTACCGTAAATCAAACGTACAGACGGCAAGACACTCAGACATGTTGTTTTCACTGAACTGCCGGAGCAAGGAATTCAAGAGATTCCAAGACAAATTAATATCTTTAGATGAGAATTCCAAAGCCAGTCTAAGACCAGACCCGCATTTTAGAAGTTGAAAATCGCCTGATTTTCTAAACTCACCAAATACTGTACGAAGTAGACTCGTTAAAATTATAGATTCGTAGCTTTCCAGATGTCTTTGATAATCATGATAAGATAACTGATGCGCAGGATAATAACTTCGACCGCTCTGATCTTGAAGTGCTTTCTGAAATACTCAAGGCAAACTATGGCATTAGTGAAGACGTACTCAATGACGTCGATGCGTCTCGCTTTAAATAAACTCAAGAGAAACGAGAAAGGCAAGAAGCACAACAGATATATTATTATGTTGAAGAGAATCATTAAAGGTAAAGCAAAAGTCGAAGATATTAATCAAGAAGAAAAGAAAGAAGATAATCTTACCAACTCTATCATGGTCAACTTTTTAAGTGATTTACTCAGCAAAACGAACGATTCTTATATTAACAGTAAACTCAAGGAATTCCGGACTTGCGTTTTGAATAAATCTAAAAAGAAACGATATCCTCACGTGTTCTCCAGACTGCAAGATGACGTGAGGAAAAGGCAGACTACGACATCGCAAATATCAGGCTTTTCGATGCCGAAATTAAATAAATAACACTGAGTCAATTCACAGATATTTAGTCCTCAAAATAATTGCATGTCGTTTTTAAAATAATAAAATTTAAGCAAATTGCTAAAAATGAACGCTAAGAAGACTCACTACGACCTCGACCAAGAAAACAAACAACTCAAACTGACTGTGAGAGATCTCAGAAGACAGCTGAAGAAAGCTAATTTCGAAATCAGTATGCAAGTTGTGCATTTATAAATGCAATTGCTTATATTATTTTAAGCGGATATAAAACGATTATACTATCAAAACAAATTTAACAATCATAATTAAAATTAAAAATACGATAATATTTCTAATCACAATAAATAATAGATATTTAATAACTCTCAATTTAGCTGAAAATTAACATTTTATAGCAATAATTGAACAAATTCACTTGTTGTTTGTTTAAAATAAAAAATATTGCAGAGATACTCAAATCCACTATTCTATCTGCCTATTTTATCATCACTTTAGTGTGCTGTCATATAGCAATAAAAATAGACAGCCTAGATATTAGTGATGGTTTTTATATAATATCCTGCTCTCTCCAAATTATTTTATTAAATCTTAAGTGTCTGGCACCAAAAAACAAATTTATATAGGCAATTTGCAGAACGAAATTTAAGACTCTAAAAACTCAGTTAAATCATAATGAATCGGTTGACACGATGGATCGGACGATATGCAAAACCCCAGCAGAATTAAAATATGAAAAGCTATCAAGGACTCTTGCTGCCCCATCTTCAAGGTCAAGAGTTTTCACTACTCCAGATATGAAATAAAACAATCAGTGTAAATGAATATTTGGCAAAGGGTATCAGCAGCCATAACACAAAGTATTCACCAAGTCGGAAGGCCAAATTATCGATCTCTCCAAAAAGAAATATTATTTACCGAGATCTTCGTAGAGTGCCCAATATGCAAAAGGCCTCAATGAAATGCGAGTCTGGTAAAGGAATCTCAAGGACTCCTTATATTCAAAAATAGAAAGCCTCTTTCACAGAGTCCTCGAAAGTACATTAAGCTACCAGATCTGCCAGAATCAGAGGAAAACGATACAGAGGAGAATCACTTGAAGCCTTATGTGCTAGTTAACAACAGCAGGCCAAGGTGGGGAGATTCATAATCACTAATTTAATATTTTACGATACTTTTATACAGCTTAGATGCTTGAGTCGTGTTAAATGCACTGAATTAATACTACCTCGATTAACTTGCATTTTATACTTAGCTATCAATTTTTAGTAATATATGCGTAACCTTGATCCTAGCCTTATTCCGTCGACTCCATCAGTTAAAGAGAGTATTAAATAAAACACCAGAACTGACAGTTGCAAAGCTTGATGAAAACTCAGATAACGAAGACTACTCGGCAATTAAAAAACTAGATAACTTCAAAGAAGAAGACAAATTAGATTCGGTATTAATTACATTTCTCCTTTATCTAATTTACTTCAGAAAATTAGACAATCGAAGGTCAAAGTTAAGCCAAATACCGATGCAAAGAAGGCTAAGACAGACAAGCAGGCTGAGCTCAGAGAAACCAAGCGAAATGGCATTTCAAAGCAGATTTGATGCATGCTCCCCGAACTCAACCCAAACAACAAAGAGAATCCCTTTGAACTCGCTGATGACACGGCATATGAAAGATCTCGCTATTCACACCAAAAGATCGGCAAGTACTCGACTGTCATCGAGAGAATTCGGTCAAGCAAAGGAAACAATGTCAAAAAGGTGGTGAGCGTGAACTTAAGCATTCAAGAGAACTTTGGAAACCCTTCGCTTGACCGTATCTTCCAAGACTTCTTCATCATTGGAGTTGAAAGCAAGAAATCGATTAAAATCGACGATCACGGATGAGTCCAGCCAAAAATACTATACAGCTATATGAACTATGCAAAGAAGGAAGACAGAGAAAGAGTTGACGCAATCAAAGACTTTTGATTCCCAGAAGGACTATATGTTGAAGAAATCGATACTGAAGATCAAAAATACTCAAATGAAATCGAAGAAGGTAGGCTTATCGCTCTCTGATACTAATTTACTTTATAGTTCTTTATTCCAAGCATCCGTACAGAAAGAACTCATTTGTATTTACACTCAATAACATCGAGAATAAAGAGGGAGGTGCAGAGTACATCAACTTTTTATGAATCTGAATGACTGACATCGTTAGGTGCAAAAAGAAAGCATTTAAAAGAGCCGTGTATCTGACCCAAAAAGCCTACTGATTCAAATTCGACCATTCTTGCTATGAACTAATCCTCGATATTGCTAATATTTTAATCAGCATGATGAAGGACTCCTGGATCCACGAGCTAAATCGAATATCATCTGTCTCGGAATCGTTTTCTAGTGACCTAACTCCACTGAGCAACGAGCTCAATGCGTTTTTAAAAAATTGCACTGTAACAGGAGAAATGAAGAACTTACTTGACGACTTAAATGAATACGATTTAAATCGGAAAGCAGAGAATATTGAATACAGAGCACAGGGGAATATAATGACTATTAAGTACTCACAGCCGACAGTGCAGGAGTACAGATACTTTGATGTTAAGTGGTTCTGCCCGATATTCTTCAAATGAATCAGCCTCGATATGTTCTTAAAATGCCTCTTTGGAGTGATGCTTGAAAAGACAATAATATTCGTATCAAAGGATATGCAAAAGTGCTCTTGAGCAGTACTTGCGCTAAGAGCCCTGATTCAGCCATTTAAAATCTGTTTTACAATGATACCAGTGCTGCCGCAGTCAGTTGTCGACTACCTATCCGCTCCAGTTCCATTGCTGATCGGTGTCTCTTCACTTTTATTACAAAACAACAATATTGATTACTTCGACTCGGCTTCAGATGTTGGGGAGGAGACCAACTGGGTCCATTTAGATGATGAGAGTCTATCGCTGTGGAATTCAGGAGACTTCCCGATCCCATATCTATCCGGATTGAGAGAAAGGATTTCAAAGCACTATGAATTCATCAGAAAGCACAATAAGAACTTGTTAGAGTACCAAAACGACGATGTAGATTATAAAGTGCAGCTGATCACAGATAACATCAGAGAAACTATCTTTGAGTATTTCATCCGCCAACTTCCATTAGGAATTAAAGATGTCTATGAAGTAAGTTCTATTTACAACTCTTTTTAGGAAACCAAATCGAATGCGATTAAAAGAGAGTCAAAATTATCAAAACCTGCAATTTCTAAAGAATCCAGCATCAGTTCTGAAAGTGGGTTTGGAATTGATTTGAAGGACTTTCAGTTTAGCAATCTGTATGATAAAGCCTTCTTTACTGAGTTCTATTATTCACTGATGTTCCAAACATTCCTGGATGAATATACAAAAGCTAAGTAATTATAAGACCCTTCAATGTACTCGTCAATTTTGATTGTTATTATTGAATTGTTGAGTTTAATACTTAAGCTTTAATTTTAGTCAGTTATGATTCACACACAATATACCGTTGGATGTCTAAATATTTTTTATCACTATTTTTAATGATCGTCCTCCACTCGACAAGAATCTCAACGATCCTTGGGTTATCAGTATACTTCCGATGTTCGTACTCAATGAAGTCCTGGTCCATTTTTAATGATTTAAACAAATCAAAAAATTCTGTTAAATCTCGAGTCTGCAATATTTTTGGCTGAAGGTAGGACAGGATCGATATTCAAACTCGATAAAACGCGATCCATTTTTCCCTCAAAAACCTTGTCAAAAATCAATGCAGAAAAGGTACCGGAATTATGCTTCAAAATAGCGAAAGAATCCAGGGAGAAGCAAACATCTCGATTTGGATGTCGTATTCGTCAAAGTGAGCAGAAAGGCGAGGGAGATAGACCCCGATTAAATTATTTATAGTCTTTCAGTGTTTTTGGATTCCTCCCATACTGTCCGAAAATACGTCTCTGACTTCATAGTCTTCAATTAGTGTAACGAACAGCCAAAAGGCAACGCTTTCTTCTGCGTGGATTAGTAAAGCGCCGACGAGCAAATTCATGCCCTGTGTATAACCCAGCTGCGGGTCGTATAAACAGTACGAATAAAGGATCCGATAGAGGCCCTGCAGAACCGACGCGTAGTTAAAGATATCGAGGTTTGAAAAAGTACGGGGAATGTCTTTTAGTATTTGCTCCTTTCAGTTAACTCGTTTTTCATTTAACGTCTCGTAAGCTGAATTATCAGAACTTACAGTTGAAAAGGACCCAAAAGTCGATGTTCTTATTAGTGATTCATATATTTCTTTCTTACGTTGGTATTCATAAGTTCTTATTATTTTCGAGCTATTTGAATGGCTAAATGCACATTAGCATTCAAAATTATTAATACATCAAAGCTTAAAAAGTGGTATTTGATAATAAAATAACAAGCTATCGATTTGTGTGCAAAATTAACATCGTGCTTACTTCAAAGTTTTTCGTATATTAGTATTTCTGCTTCAGCTATAAGCATCGTCGTGAGTAACTTTGGCTCGGCTATTCAATTCAAAAGAGATGTTGATCCAGTCTCTGGCTGTAAATCAGGCAAACGACTTCTCCAGTTTATTTACACGGACACTTGAAGCCTTTATTCTCGATGATTTCGTTAAACAAGATGTCACCCAGCCTCTTCGCAGACAGCGGTCTGTCCAGAGGCGAGATTATGTAGTCTTTTCGTCTAATTTTCTTCGACTTAAGGACCTTGATTTTTGGAGTTTGCTCGATCTTCGATGGTGAATTTTGTTTGCTCGAGTAACAAGAGCTAAAACTCAGCGATGGTCACTTTTGTGAGACTAGTGACGTTGGAAGGGCTCTTTTGAACAGCTCTTCAACTTTGACTTCTTTATTTTGGACCTGGACCGGACGAGTAGTCTTTGTATTCTTCAAAAACATACGAATCAAAAGTGTGGTCGAAGCCTCTGTCCTCATCGAATACTGTAAGGCACATCGTCGGAGACGTCGGGTTGCTTATTGGAGTGAGTTCCAGGCAGGAGTACTTGTCTTTCGTTGATGTGAGCCTTAACCTCCTTGGTACTTCTTCATTACTCATTTTAAATTCAGTAAATAAATTTAATAATTAGTATTTCGCAATTTAAACACTGGACTTGTAAGATTTTAATTTTTGTTGCTGAAAATTAGATTTATTTTGCTGTTTTTATTTTTTAACTTTTATTATATTTTATCATAAAGCTTTATATTTAAATTTATATTTTTGAATTTTAAATAATAAAAATAAATCAAGTTCTACAGACGATGTATTGAGAATATAAAAATACTGATAACAAGGGTATTGAAAATTTTAACAGCTATATTTTAATTAAGAAAAATGTTGAAGCAGTTCAGTGATGATGACCTCATTAGCCAATTTGAATCGGCACTTGATTTCTTTTCTCCATCAAAAATGATAGAGAATGAGCATCCGATTGACTATCGAAAGTAATAATTTTATATACCAAAATTGTTAAAATCAAGTATTAATTTGATTTTGCATAAAAAGATTGTTTACAAAAAACTTAACGACGAATGAAATAGATAACCTACTTCGTATAGAATTCCTTGCATTAATGACTTTGTAAACCAATGAAACAAGATTTCTGAAGTTCAAGGAAGACAGACGCTCCCAAAAAGAAATCTTGATTCAAAACTAGCAGTCCCAAAGTACAATTTCCTGAACCCTGAGAATTCTCATATCCAAAAGGGCAAGAGAATGAAGATATCATTAAAGCCGTCCGGAGTTAAAGACAAGTATTCTATCAACAAAGACATCCACGCTGTTCTTTACCACACAAAAATAGAGAAGAAATAAAGCCTGATCAAGTTTTGTAAGTAATAAAAAAGGGAGAGACAAATCAAGCAGCAGTGGGAGCAATACCTTCACTGACTTCAGTTTCGGTCCTGAAGACCCAAAAGCCAAAAAGATCAGCAAGAGTAAGTCCGCCCTCATTCTCGATTAGTACCAAACACCTGAGCTTATTGAAAGCAATCATTATTAAAAATTAGTAATATCCAATCAAAATTATAGATTTCATCAGTCGCTAATATCTTTATTTCGATCAAGTAATAATTTAGCAATAAAAAAGCAAATTACTCTTGTACGCATCAATGAATCCTTTGTCCACTGCTGATACACCCGTTTGACTGAGTTAAATATAGTAAATGAAAAAGAGAGGAATAAAAAAGTGAAGGAAAAGGGAAAGCAAGAGCAGTTGAGGAAAGAAAGACTGCAGCAGAACTTAAAACCCAACCACAAGCACGCTATCATTTGTAATTTACATATAGACATACTAAATCAAACAACTGTCTGCAGCACAACTCCGGCCTTCTTTTGAAAAGTAAATTTATCAGTTTTTCTTAGTTATTTTTATTTCTCTAAAAAGATTATGAATGGACTGGGGTGGTAGGGGATTGTATGAGTGAGGAATGATTTAGGATTATTCGGTCTGAGAGCGCATACCTGTTTGGTATTTTAAACAAATCAAATATTCATTTTACAGCTTTTTGATCAAATGTAGCTTGAAAGATTAGTATTTTAGTGTATAATCAAGAACTTGTTAAATATTTAGGACTTGATAAAGCTGAATTAAAAACGGCTATTAGGCCAAACTTATCAAGAAAACTAGTTGAAATTTGCTATTACTTGTGTTGTTATTCTGAGCTTAAACGAATATTTTGATCTGAATTCATAATACTTAATTTATAGATCAAAGTTTTACATCAATTAAAAAGCAAAAAGTATCTTCAAAAAATTATGGAATCAAGGAAATCACAAATAAGCCCGTTTCAAATGGATCAATTTCAAAAATCCCATGGAGTGGATGCCAAAGGGTCACTATAGATTTAAAGCCAGCACTGGCAAAGCAGTTTTCAACATGCAGTTTATATTCAACTCATCAAGAGAAGCTCAAAACTATGCACAAATCTGAAAGCAGAAGCTCGGTCATTCCAGAAATGCCAATAAGCGATGGGCTTGGAAGCCAGATTCCAAATTTAAAAGTCCCTCTAAAGAAAAGATGTCTCGAGGACATTCACAAAGTCCAGAAAGTAATTCAGCAGAGTACAGATAAATCGGTGAAAAATGCAGTAAACAAAGAAAACTTTGACATTAGTAATTTAATCTTAAATATTAATTAGTCGTTGACAAAAGGCAAGAGTCAGATATAAACTCGAATTCCAGGCCAAAATTGCCAATACTGTCGTTTGAAGCAATCAGAGACGCTCATAAGCAGACGAAGCTTGCATCTTGCAAATCGAACAGTTCGTTTGACTTCTCCGGAAATATGAGAGACTTGAGCTTTTCGAATAGTCAAAGCTTTATCACGCTAAACGATAGCAATTTTGAAGACCGATGTGAGTTACGTTTCGATTTTATCAGCTAATGCTTATTTAGGTGAGAGAAGAACCATCACGTCTAATTCATTTGTAACTTCTTCTAAGATGTCCAAGTTCATGAGCAAAATTCCAAGAATTCTCAGATCGTAAAATCGTAATCTGTTGTAGAGTTTGAAAAAATTGAGTCTTAAAATTGTCTTGAGAATAGCCAATACACAGGAATGTGATTTTAATAAGACTAATATTTACATTTTTTGTGAATAGTTTAAATTAAAATACGATACAATCACTCAATTAAAATAAATACGATTGAGGAAACTCGATATAAAACATATAATTAATTTAAGTGTATAAATCTCGACAAAAATAACTTAATTTTTTTAATTAAAATCTAATTCTCTGGTTTAAAGTAAATAAGAAAAGACTCAAACTGCATCGATATCTTTTCGTATTTTGATTAAAACTTAATTATTTTTATAATTGAAATATTCAACATATGGAAGGAAGAAACCAAGTTCAAGCTGCAACTGAGAACCCGAGGTCTCACTACAACAGGTTTTTGAACTCTCAAAGAAGGATCCAAGTCTACCAGTCAAATGAAAATCTAACTGCAAGGGTGCATCCGAAATACCCGAGAAATGCGGAGGCAGGAATACAAAAAGCAATAAACATCGACAAAGAAGTTACGAAAGGAAATGCGAATGATACGCCTTCGCCTAATAAATACAAAAAGTCGACGATTTTTGACCATGACGAGGCTGAGTCCAATGCAAAAGGCTATCGAGGCACGAATGCGGAGAATATCAATAGAGTTATTAACAATAATACTCAGTTCAGAATTTTTAATCAAATACGTCCGAGAGATGGAAAAGTCGCTCCTTTAGAAAATCTTAACCTCAACCCGAATAAATGGCAGCCAAAGCTTACGTATTATTATCAGGAAAATAGAGGCGATGTCACTGACCCGAAAAATAATACTGCAGATGCGGATTATTACAATCCGTTGACGACCAAGTCGAAGAGGGAAAGCAGACTGTTAAATTCTAAAAGACAGCTGCAGGAGTATTTAGACAATGTTAAAAGTGAGACTATTTACTCGATCCAACATCTCAGAAATAAGCTCGACCCCAAATCGGTATTAAATAAATTACCTGTGAACCATCGGTCTGCATATGCAACTCCTGAAGTCGAAGGAAACAGTCGTATAAACAAGACGATTGAAAGGATGGCCCGAGACAGACTGGACGTTAGTAAGTCCAATGACTTTGGAATCAAGAATCCAGCCCCCAGCTACCCCGTTCTTGACGTGAAAAATAGAATCATTAAAGACCACCAGACAAATATTGATTTACTTCGAAGCAGGAGATACGGCACAATTAATATTAATGAAAGGAACTTCAATCCGACTTTAACAAAGAGTCCGGACGCAGTTCAGACTAATCTTATAGTCAGCCCTCAAAACCCCCGGCCTGTTGATTTTATCAAAAATGTATCGAAGCTTGAAGTTTCAGGCTCTATTGATAAAGTTGGAGGAATAACATATCGTGGGAATAACTCGCAGACAGTAAATCCTGTAAGTTTGAAATAGTTACTTTTTCTAGATGATCAGCATTAATGAAAAAGGAGTTATCAAGCCGCAAATCACAAGTGTGTATGAAAAGAACAAACTGGCTATGAAAAGCAAATATCCTGATATAGCTCCAGTATTCAAATTGGCTCTGCCTCAAAAAGCAGAGATCAGCAAAAATCCAATGCTAAAGCTTGACACAATCGATTATGACGGCGTTAGAAGGAGTTATCAGCAGTCTCCGGTGTTTAAAGGAGTTAAACCAGAGTTTATGGATTTATTGTCGATGAGCAAAAAACTTGATTCATCAACTCGAATCGGTAAATAAACAAGCAGTGGCCTGGTAGATTGAAAATAGCTTTGAATAGTGGTAATAAGCTTAATAATCTCATTTTTCAATTTGATCAGTGTAAAAGCTTGAACTTGCTATAAGTAACGAATATTTCTCCAATTTTATAAAAATATACACTCAAAATAAAAGACTGAGTTTTTTATTTATGCGATTTTTTATCAACTATTTTATTTAGCAGAAACTAATTATTTTTTATGGTTTAAAATTTTTCACACAAATTTAATAAGTAATAAATTATTATATGAAATAGTATTTAAAAGTCCTTTTTTAAATACTTAATATTTTATTGAACAGCACTTATTCATTGATCTTTTTAATAATATCCTTGAAGTGACTGAGTGGGATCCCAACTTTATCAAAGAAGAACTCGTTTTTCTGTTCGCTTTTCAGTAAATACTTTGGTTGCATCTTGGAAATAGCATTGAAGTACTTTTCCTCATTGATTGGCTTAATTCTTCTGGGTTTGATATTCTTGATCGAAATGTCGTCTTTGAATAAAGCAGCACATCCTTTAATAGTAAATCCTCCTAATTCTTCTTCTTCCTCTTCTCCCTCACTATCAAATTTTTGTTCTTCTTGGTATTCAAAGGTCCCGTCGAAGTATTTATCGAGATCTTTATTTTTAGCATAAGTGCCGTAGCTATAATTTTAGTTAAAGAGTGTTGAGTTTATTTCAAGCAATTTTTAGATAAAATTGCTTACTTTTTGACAACAATGTCTTTTCGAGTGCGAGTACTATCATAAATATGGGTCTTGTAGATATTCCATTCCTCGTCTTGTCCAAATTGTCCTATTGAGCGAGA